>RJWM01022136.1:0-34170 GCA_004363535.1 Dasyprocta punctata | reverse complement strand
GTACAGATAGCAGAACATTCAATGAAAGCAATTATGTTTTCATGATATAAGATAAAATGAAACTAAATATATAAAGAAACAAACAAGGATCCTTGCTAAGAGTTTAGATTTTTCAAAATAAAATACAGTTTTCTCTGGCTACACCAGAAAATGAATCAATGGAATACCCAATTTCTTCACACCAGCTGAGACAGGGTTAGAGAATATTCTGTTGAACACCCCTACTTCTTCCTGCGTCCATTACTCTCAACTTCTGCTTCTATTTTCTGTGGTCCTTGCCCCTTTCTACAAATAAGTACAAAGGAATAGAGCCCAAGATGTGGTTCCTTTCAACATCAGGAAACAAAAACAAGAAACTAAAGCTGAAACAACTGTGTGGCTTTACTTTTCCCTGTTCACAACTGTTTAGATCTAAAGGAATAAAGATAATACTAAAAGAAATCTTACATGTAGTCTTCATTTAAAACTTAGGAAATCACTTCTGCATATATCTCCTGACCTTTTAGCTCAAGTTTGAATACTTTATAGTGTTTTTCTTTTAGTGAAATCAGAAAGAACCAACATTTTCTGAAGGTCTGCTATTATGTTTATATAGATAATCCAATTTAATTCTCATAACGACTTTAGAAAATGAACACTATTAACCCCTAATTTATAGAGGATGCTGAGGCTAAAAGATGTTAAATAACATATTCAGCTCCATACCGTGACTACAAATAGTAGACCGAGGACTCAGCCAGCCTTCTCTATCTCCAATACCTCATTCATTCCACTTTACCCTGCTGTGTATTAGACACTCACTGGACAATCCTAACAAAAACAACTGCTAAAGGCAATAGCAGGCTGTGGCCTACATGTGTCTATAGTCTCAACTCCCTCTCATTTCATGTCATTTTCTTGATGTAAAAATATCACAGAAAGGAGGAACTATCAAGCAATAATAAGAAATTCCAACTAGGCACCAGAAAAAAATAAAACTAACTTGACATATCTGTGCTACATTTAATAAAGAGTCCCGAAAACAAATCAAGTCTTTGGTCTCAGAGTAAGAGGTTTGGTTTCCTGATTCATTCCATCTCTGTGCAACAGAAAAGAATCATTATGCCTGGGATCTTTCTCTTTCTTATCAAAATTATAGAATTGACAGTATAATAATTTTCATCTTAATGAGTCATAATTGTAGAAAGTAAACTGAAGTTAAGAAATCATCAAGAAACATAAAAACATAATGCTGAAAAAAGACAATGTGTTTACTATAATAGCTATTGCTGAGAACAAGGTCCAAAACAATCTTTGGGGGCAACTTGATTTTTCTAAGAGCAACATAATTTTAATAATAGTTATCTATTTGAGCTTCAACCTCACCAGAAGTAAAAACTGAAATTATTATAGATTTTTAATTTATAAAAATGTGTAAAACACTGAGTACATATACACATTACCTATAATAACTAACATTAATCATTAATATCATTCTGGTATGTTCTAATTAATAAAATATTTACAACATTATAAAGTCTCAGTACCCTCCCATCCCACCTCTCATCACAACCCCCATCCAGTACTATTTCTGTCCCATCTCCCCAGGGAAAACCGCTAATACGATTTCATGCACGACTCTCCAAACCATGCTTTTTTATTTTACCACAGGCCTATGTACCTCAAAATCTTTTTCATGGACACAGATTACAATCAGTTGATAAGTATTAACAGGTGAAAATAGGAAGTATCTGAATTTACAAAAGACAAACAGTAGCATTAAATAAAAGTAAGAGCGACATTAAATTATTTCCAATTGTCACATAATACAGGAAGGCAAATGTTCTCTCACTTACCCCATTTAGGATTACATACTTTCAATAAGATAGCATTACACTTTTCAGCATGAGTTTTACTAGTACTCATATACACATACATATACAAAGTCTTCTACAATTAATTTCAATTATTTTAAGCAACAAAAGATGGAGCTCCTGCAGAGATATCAAGACTTAAAATGAGGTATATGTGAAAATTTTCCATGGCTTTTTTTAAGCATATAAAACATTTAGCAATCACTTAAGCAAAAAACCATCTATATGTGTCATCAATGTTAAACTAAGCAAAGTTACAGAATAACATTATATTAAAAATAAAAATACATTATTTGCATCGTTGGTAAAAATCTGGCCCTTTCTTCAAAATTTGGCCCTTTCTTCTGGCCTTTTGATAATTCAAAAGGTCAAACAGGACTACCAGGGCTAACTTGAATGGGCACCTAACCACTAAATGCCACACCACAGAAAACAGCTATGGTGGCAGAATTAAATCCCTACCAAAAGATGCCAACCTATCATCAGCCAACACCACCACTTCCCAGACACGCAGCTCATGGAGAGAAAAAAAATACAAATGAGACTAGAACAGTCGTCAAAGTTGACAAGAGGTTCACACCATATAATCAGAATTGACAGTAAAATGTGTACAGGGCCATAAAAATTGCTGAGAAACCCTTACTATAATTCAAAAAAAGTAGTGTCAATTATGCAACCTTTATTCATCATGAGAAAAGTACTGCTTTACACTATAATTAAAAATATATTTTAAAAAGTGTAGTATATATCATTGGCATTAAAGAAAACTGACCTCTGAAAATATTCTCTCCAGTGAAACTGTACCTGATATATGTCATCCTATGTTGACAAAAATATACTACAATGGTCACATAGAAATACACAATTATGAAAAAATGTTCAACCTAATAATCAAAGAAAAGGAAACTAAACAATAAAATGGCATTGCAGCCTATTGTTTTCTTTTAAATATTATCCATCTATAGCCCGGTTACAGGGGAAAGAGCATTCACACTGTTCTAATGAGGATGTATAAACTGATACAACTTGTCTGAATGCTAGCAGTTTGTGCAGAAGCTTTTAAATTTATATAAAATCCTATTTGTTGTTTCTTGGTATTTTTTTGTAATTAAGCTTCTGTTCAGAAAGTTCTTGCCTATGTCTATGTTTTCAAGAGTTGAACAAATTTTATCTTCCAGCAGATTCAATATAATACATGAATATGTACATCTTTGATCAATTTGATTTGATTTTAGTACAGATTGATAGATACGGGTCTTTGTTCATTCTTCTGCATGTGGATACTCAATTTTTCTAGCAACATTTGTTAACGAGACTATCTTTTTGCCAGAGTATATTTAAGGTTCCTTTGGTGAAAATTAGATGGCTAAAGGTACCTGGGATTGTTTCTGGATCCTCAATTCTATTCCACTTATCGACATGGCTATTTTTGTGCCAATACCATGCTGCTTTTATCACTGTAGTTTTGTAATATAACTTGAAATCTGAGAAAGTAACGCCTCCTGCTTTGCTCCTGCTGCTCAGAATTTCTTTGGCTATTTGGAGTCTCTTCTAACTTTTTTTTTTCCTAGTTCTATTAAGAATGCTGGTCGTATTTTTTACTGGAATAACATTAAATCTATGTATCATTTTTAGTAATATAGCCATTTTGACAACATTGGTTCTGCCTACAGATGTGTATCCATTTTCTAAAGTCCTCTTCAATCTCTTTTTTGAGAATGCTATACTTTTCTTTATAAAGACCCTTCAATTCCTTGGTTAGGTTAATTCCTAGGTATTTAATTTTTTTGAAGATGAATAGGATTGTTTTCTGGTTTATTTCATGTTTGGCTCATTGTTGTACAGAAACACTATTGATTTTTGTAACTGATTTTGTAAACAGCCAACAGAGCAAAGAAACAACCAACAGAGCGGGCAAAACAATGTTTGCTAGCTATACATCAGAGGACTAATATCTAGAATATATGAAGAACTCAAAAAAATTAGGCCTCCAAAAATAAAAGACCCAATCAAAACATAGGCAATTAAAGTGAGGAGACACTTCTCAGAAATACAAATGACCAGCCAGGTACAGTGGCACATATCTGTAATCCCAGCACTTGGAGATCATAAATTCGAGCCCAGCCCAGGGAACTTTTATAGACTCAGTCTCAAAATAAAAAAAAAAATAAAAAAAATTTTAAAGGCCTGGGAATGTAGTTGGGTGTGAAGGTCCTGAGTTCAATTCCCAGTGCCAGGAAAAAAAGAAAAAGAAAAGAAAAAAGCTGGGGGGAAAGAACAGTTTGTAGCTTTGATCTAATAATCATACTTCCAAATCTCCTCTAAAAAGTCACCTAGAATGCATACAAAAATTTACACATAAAGACATTTATGGTAGCTGGGCACTCGGGAGGCTGAGGCAGGAGGATCATTGCAAGTTTGAGACCAGCGTAGGCTACAAAGTCAGCTCAAGGCCAGCCTGAACTGCATACCGAGACCCTGTCTCAAAAAGGCATATATATATATATATATATATATATATATATATGTATTTAATGTGATGTACTAGAGGGAAAATAAAAAATATCAAAATACAAGTAAGTCACTGAAATACAGAAAATCAGGGGGCATAGCTCAGGGGTAAAGCATTTAACTGCAAATACAGAAAATCCACTCAATGGAACAAACACAAAGATGAGCTGCAGAGTGGCTAGGTTAACAGACTGATAATGTGGAAAATGAATTTAAATTAAACTTCTGTATTGAGAACTCCCTTTACCTTGGCACTTCTTATTCCCTCTCTGGCAACTCTCTGACCTTACTTCAGTGCCCTGACACCTATCTTGGTAGGGCCAAGTCACCAGCTCTCACCAACTGGTGAGCTGAAGAAATGGAATCACAAAACCCATTTCTATAGACTCATACTAAAGAGTATCAACTGACCTCAGGAGCCATTTGTCATGCGTTTACAAGCTAAAAAAATAACTTTTTAAAATTTTATGTATCATTCTCTCTTTGCAGTTTTCTGAAGGACAGTTATTAAAATTCTAACTTGAAGAAAGAAACATTCCCAGTACTCTAGAAGACTGAGAGAGGAAGATCACAAGTTTGAGTCTACCTGGGCAACTTAGTCACTTAGCAAGACCCTCTCAAAATTAAAAAAATTTAAAAAATTTAAAAAAAGAAGGTGTCAGCCAGTGATGGCAAACTTTTTGGAGGTGAGTGCCGAAACTTCAACCCAAAACGCACCTATTTATCACAAAGTGCCAACACTTCAACTAAACCTGAATACTGAAGTTAAACACAACTATACATTAACATATTTTGTCTTAAAACAAAAACAGTATGGGTGTCATAGGTTTGCCACCCCTGGACAAGGGGATGTAGCTCATGCAAAGGCCCTGGGTTTAATCCCCAGGGCTTCAAAAAGAAAGAAAAAAAGGACAAAAGGAAAAGGAAGAAAAAAAAAACAAAGAAACATTCTAAATGTTAAAATGAACTTAAAAATCAAAGGACTGTGTGAAAATAAATCAATATGTACTGATACCACTTAGTCAAATTCTACTGTAGAAAACAAATTAAGAACGGATTCATGAGTGATATGCAACCCATATTATAATCTGAAGCCCAAAGAAGACTTACTAAGTAGAAAATATTTATGTATGCAAGGAAATTTTTCATTACTATTTTTAAAATGTAAAAAAAAAGTAAAATTGGGTAAATTTATCCTTATTATCATAAAGTTTGGCATGATGCAATGACAGCAAGAAAAAAGAATAGTCAAACTTGAAGAATGTACTGTTGAAGAACAATTTAAAGAAACTGATTATCTAACTTCTATTTTAAGGTGAGAAAGGTGGTCCCTCAATTGGTGAAAAAGCAGTAATTACTCTTCTGCAGCTTACTACCCCTTCTTGGTACAACAAAATTTCTAACTGATGAGAAAAATAGACGACTATGCTGTCTGCTTTTCAGACCTGAGAGTTTTTCAAGACTAGAAAGGACTTAGATGAGTGACCTTGGGTGAAAGTCTCTGGAATCCTAGAGAAAGCTCTCGATCTGAAGAGCAGATGGAACAATTCTTAGAATCATTTATTTAGTTGCTCCAAACACATCAATATTTAAGGATATAAATATTGTTGTTTCTGCCTTAATGAACCTTATAAAGAAGACATATGACCACCACAGCAAGTAATGAACCCTCATCAATTCACCCCCACTGAGGATCTATCTATCTAAAACAAATCCCATATGCAAACCTGAGCACTATGAAGAGAGTAAAGCTGAATTCAGATCCTATAAAAACAGGACTGGCAGTGAGCCTTTATAAACTCAGGTCCATTTCTTTTATTATTTGACCTAAAAAACCATCAGATTGTCTTCATTATAATGATGCACATTTGTATGTATGAGAGCTGTAATTCATTGATTCTCAAATCTCTTTTCCTCAGAGTCAGTTTAAAACAATTAGGATTTGCAAGCTGTTCCATAAAAGATAAGCACCCAGCACCAGGGATGATATTTCACAAAGACTGACTAGCTCATGTTAAGTAGCTGATTGCTTCTATAGCTTCCAAGTGTCTCAGCCGTCCCCATCCAAGGCAACTGTCCTCAAAAAAGATGTTCAAGGTAATGAGGTTGATATTTAAAGGGGAAATGGAGAGTGCATTTTAAGCTTAATCACAAACTAAGCAAAACCAAATTTTAGAATGTATCTCACTGATTCAATAGCTGTATGACTTTAGAACTTTGTCTCATGCTTCAAGTGGAAAAGTCAACAAGCCAGCAAAACATTAACACAAATCAACAATCATCAGTTTTGCCTGTCTTCTTCATATCAGTGCTTTTCTGTAACTTCATCTTTTCAAACCTATTTGGTAAATTCATAGAAGCTCAAACTCAACTGTCCAGCCCATCACGCAGTTCTCCACTAAGCTGATGCATAATGAACTGCATAGGAAACAGAATCAAAGAGCCACTGAAAGCAGATCAGTCACCCATCATGTACTTGTTAATACACTAGAAATAAAAGATGAAAATAAGTAAGTCACAGACCTTGATGGAAGGGAAAGATTTGTAAGAGCATTACCAGGGCCAGGAGTTTGGCTCAGTGGCTTAAGCACCTGCCTGGCAGGCACAAGGTTATCAGTTCAAACCCCGGTGCCACAAAAAAAAAAAATAATAATAATAATAACAATAATAATGTAAGAGTATTACCAATGGTGAGCTAAGCAACAAAATAAACCTCAGGGGAGTCAGGTCAGGACACTCTGAAGGATGAGAAGTTTGACAGACGGTTAAGATAAGGAAATAGGATCCAGTTGAAAACTGTTTCAGAGAAACTAAGAGGGGTCAAATGAAACACTTCCACCAGAGCATATCTGTCTTCATCTGATTTTCATGATGATTTTCATATAGTATAAATAGGCTTTTAAAAGAATTCTAGAGCACCATTCGCAGACCAGGGTTAGAGAGAACAATGGCCACACCAGCAAACAAGCCCATTCTAGGAACCAGCGCCATGCGCAGACCTCCAGAGGACAGGAAACAACTAGACCCAAGCCTCTCCCTGGGAGTCAGCACCATTGGCAGACCGGGGTTAGAGAGAACAATGGCCAAAGCAGCAAACAAGCCCATTCTAGGAACCAGCGCCATGCACAGGCCACGGCCAGACTGGGAACAGCCAGACTCCAGCCCCTTCTGGTGCATGGGCTGGCAAACAAAAAGTACCAATCCCCCCACACCATAAGCAACCAACTTTTCTGGAGAAACACAGGCTGCGATGATAGCTATCGAGGTGAAATGCAATTGGATGCCTGTGGTGCTTTGGTGTTTCACTAACATTGCAGATCTAGGGCCAGTGGTCTGATCACAGATTCAGAGGATATCACTAAGCAGTGTGTCATCTAGGATGAATCTCCTTCTTAGGGTTGCAGTCATTGTTGATTCCCTACAGTCTTCTTTTGGGGTCCTATACTGTTTCCATTGTTTTGTTGGGTTAGGTTTTATTCTCTTTTGTTTTGTTTATGCTAAATCCGATGGCAGGAGAAGCTATTTCAAGGATAGCAAGATATATTATGGTCGCAATTTTGGATTTACTATTGGCTTGTTTTGAAGTCCTTTATCACATTTATTGTTTTGTTTTTATTGTTTCTATTCTATTCTGTTCTGTTTGACGTTTATTATGTCTGAAGTTGTCTGCAGCTATTTTGAAGACATCAAAAGGCATTATAACTACTATTAATTTCATAATGTTTTGAAGTCCTGTGTCTCTTACACTGGTTTGTTTTGGTTTTATTCTGTTATATACTCTTTTAAAAAATAAAATAAAATAAAATAGTCCTACTATTGTCAAAATAGAAAAAAAATCCACTTCTATAAAAGAAAAAAAAATTAAAAACTCTAGAGTAGGGCATGACATGGCAATAAACACATCAACAGAGATACCAGTTTGGAGGCCAGCACAACACTAGAGGAACACCTGAGGCTATGGCGGCGAACCTACAGTGAGTGTGCTGCAATGAGCTGTTTGTATTAGTGAAAGTTCTGAAAGGCTTGCCATCACTGACCTAAGGCAATGGCTGTGCAGATGAAGAACAGCAGAGGTAAATCACAGATGTGGTCAAAGAGGGGGAGACTGCACAACCTGAAATAGACATCATATAAATCAAGCCACAAACTTTCATTTTAATTCGTATTTTAATAAAACTATGAGAATAGAAACAATACAATACAACTTGCCTGCATTTCTAGAAAGGTATAATAATGTTCAACTACATTAAAATAACAATTGCTATTTATTTACAGTATTCTATGACAAATCACTATATTAAGTGGCTTTATGTGTACTAACTCATTTAATTCTCACAATATTATTATCAACCACATTTTATAGAAAACTACAGCTTACAGAAATAAAGTAATTTCATAACTGGCAAGAAGTCCATTTGCAAAGCCTAGCCTTTTAGTTACTATGCTATTTCATATAAATGTCAGTCAAGAGAAGGCAAAAAGAAAATAGATTAGAACATGGCAGCCCCCAGTACTCTTTTTCATGTTAAAAAGCACCTGAAGAAACTCATGACCACTTATCCAGTACTCCAAAACATTCTCAACAATTAGAAAAAGACAATGAAGTGAACAAGGCCAAAAGGTTAATGTGATGAATACAACAGGAAAGGTGAGCAGTTAAGTTGAAGGGAAAGAATCAGCAAAAGGAAAATAATACAATAATAGGAATAATTTGGTACCTTTCAGAAATAACTCCTAATGTGAAAGGTCTCAATTCTCCAATCAAAAGGCACAGACTGGCATAACGCATCAAAAAACAAAATTTGAAAGTATGCTGTATAGAAGACACATTTAATCCAAGAGAAATTCATAGACTAAAAATCAAAGGATGGAAAACAATATTCCATGCAATAGGAACCTGAAAACAAGCAGGAGTAGCTCTTCTACTTTCACACATAGAGGACTTTAGGCCAAAACTGATCAGAAGTAAAGAAGGTCACAACAATTCAACAGGAAGAGGTAACAATTATAAATACGTGCACAGAACAACGATATACCTAAATTCATAAAACAAACATGACTGAACATAAAAGATCAGATAAATGACAAAATCAACACAATTATAGTGGAGAACCTCAATACCACACTGTCCCAAAGAAACAGATAACAAGATAAAAAAAAAAATCAACAAAGAAATATCACAGTTGAACCAAATCTTTGAATAAATGGACCTAATATCTACAGAGTGTTCCACTGAACAATAGAATACACACTCTTCTCAGCAGCACATGGTACTTTCTTCAAAATAGACCACATGCTAGCCACTAAAGCAGATTTACATAAATGCAAAAGAACTGAAATTACACCATCTATATTATCAGGTCATAGCACAATGAAACTAGAAATCAAGGGCAAAAGAACCACAGAAATTATCTAAATGCCTGAAAATTAAATAAGACATTCTTGAATAATCAATAGGTCACAGAAGAAATCAAGGAAAAATAACAGTTCTGAGGATTAAACAATAATGCCAGAACTTGTGGGAAACAATCAGAGCAGCCCTAAGAGGAATGTGTATAGCTGTAAGTGCCCATATCAGAAAAACAATGCAAGGGCAAATAAATAACCTAATAATGCACCTCAACGTCCTAGAAAAATAAGAACAATTCAAATACAAAGCTAGCACAAGGAAGGAGATTACAAAGATCAGAGCAGAAATCAATAAAGCTGAAATTCACCAGCTAACACTTATTCCCATAATCGACATTCTGAATCAAAACACATAGACACATACACATACACACACACAGTAGCACAAGTGAAAGAATTTAAAAGAAAAAGAAGGAAGATGAGAAAGAGAAGAATGATGGCAATGGCTATCACAGTAGAAGCTGAAATAAATAACAATGTTAGTAACTAAAACTTAACAAGGCCATCCTATGCCAATCCTTGTTCTAAGCACTATACATATTAACTAATTCAATCCTAACAACAGTCCTGCAATATAAATACTACTGTCATCCATTTTATAGGTAAGGAAACAGTGTCAGTAAGTTGATGTGACCAAACTCACAGCTAGGATGAAACAGAATGCTTTCTTTCATACATGTGCACAGATGGGCAAGCAGGCATGCATACACATGTGCAACACACACACTCACACAGATTTCGTATTATATGAAAGGAAACCTAGCAGGCTGAACCCAAAGGCTATGTTTTTGTTCTCCTTTCATCAGCAGGCCATCCTGATCTAGCACTTCAGGTTGAAAGGGGGCAGAATCACTTGGACCAGGACCACCTAAGCAAGAAGTATGCAGGCACAAATATTTTCTAAAGGAGGCCACACAGCTTATAAAACGATTGCTTATTCAGACATGGAGGGGAAAGCCAACAGTTGCTCAGATGATTATACAATGTGTCAAAAGTCAGTATAGTTTTAAAAAATAAAGTTATCTAATAATCCCTTCCTTGCCTTACAATAGAATGGCAGATATTTTAGACTCATACACCCACAATACTTCCAAAATAAATGAGGCGGTTGAACAAAATGAAAAGTAAAACAGATCAAAGTAAAAAGCCACAAAAACTCAAGAAAAAGAAAAGAAAGCAATGTCCACAGAAATGGTTGTTACCAAACTTCTGACATGAAGTTATTACTTGCGTTGAGCACTGAAACTAGACACTTGCATTTGCTAATGGATTTAAATATAAATAATACATTATCTCCAAAATATCAAACAAGAATTAAGTCCTATTAGGCTATAAAAATCCTCTACTAATTACCTGAAGTGCCCCAGACTGAACAAGTGGTCAGCCTGGAAAAAGACAGAGTTAGATCCCCAAGTTCTGATTCCGTTTTGCTTTAGTCGCCCAATGAAAACTGGACAACCGAAAGAGCAAACCCAGACAATTGTGTTGTTTTTGTTTTGCTTTGCTTTTTTAAAGTAATACTATTTTAAAACTTTAACCTGAAAACAGGGAAATTTCATTTACAAATTTTGATTTCCACCTTCTCTTGAAATATCCATACACAATGCTGGAGATAAATTTTCCCACAAGGATATAAATAGTGTCTGCCCTATGGCCAGGCATGCAACTTCCTGTTTGCCCCCATCCCAACAAGGCCTGCTTCACCAGTGTGTTAACTGACTGGTCTCATTCAGTAGCTGAGTTTGCAATGCTACTATTCTGGATAAAGAACTAAGAAAGGAAATTTACTAGAGTTACTGCCCAGGTGAAAATAAGCAGCTCAATTGGGAAGGTTTACCCAGTGTTTATTATCTGAGAGAGATGCTGTCCATTCCCCTACAGACCACTAGGGGAACTGGGTAAAACAGAATAGAAAGGTAGATACTCTGACAGAGCTTCTACATTAGTCATGCCTATCAACTATAAGGTAAAAATAAAATACAGTTACTGAGCAAAATTTTAAACAAACTATCCAGGAAAAAAAAGGTAATGCACTGCACAGTTTGACCCAAATCCTTCACCCCTCCCTATATCCACTGCCATAGGTTCCAAGCTGAGCTCAGCTATCCAATTTGCTTGGTCAATAGAATTTTAGCTGATGTGACAAAAGCAGAAGCTTGACATGCGATGATGCCCTGAAACTTCCTCTCCTGCAACTCTTTCATCTTTTCTAATTTGCTCTCCTGAAATACTGCCTGCCGATGAAGACAAGCTCAACAGCCTGCAAAAGGTGTGGGATACATGGATACCCCATCTCTTTCAGCTTGGATCAGCAGACCATGACAAGCAGACGGCTCAGCTGACACACTGTCCACGTATTAAACATTTATTGTTGTTTGCCTCTAATGCTTTATTTGTTATGCAGCAAACCTAACTGATTAACCATTTGATCTGGTCCCAAAAATAGTTGACTTGCTGAAGTTTTCTCTCAACCCCACTCACTATGAGAAAGCATGTGCGTTTTAGACCACAAATAGATGTAACAGTCTTCTAACAATTGAAAGAAAAAGGACAAATACAAGTTAGGATGCAAAAAATAAGCATAAGGATAGATATTAACATGTGACAGGCTACTGGTTTTTGAAAACAAAATCCAAAGCCATTTTAAATAGCAGCTAGGGCTATTTATCTGCCTCCAATAATAATTTCAATTTTTCACAAGAAACAAGCTATTTCTTAAGTATATTATAAAATATAATTTTTAAAGAAAGTAGAAACTTTGTCACTTTCCTAGTGAACAAAATGACAATGGCAATTTTTAGAAAGGAAAATATTTAACGCCATTTATACCTTAAATTTGCATACAGATTCACAGCTTACAATGCATTTTTATTAGCATTTTCTCATGATTTTTATTTCAATCCTGTAAAACTGATATTATTACAACTATTTTTGCCACTAAAAAAATAAAGGTCTGCATCAAGTTTTGGCTATTATTTTGTTTAAAAAATTGAAGCAATAGAACTAGAAGCCAAATCTTGTATTGCTAAGCTAATGCCTTTTTCCACTGTATTCTTAGATGCAAAAGAATCATGTTCCTTCCAAATACATCACTGAAATGTTTTCTTTGTCCTTCCCTCCTTCTTTCTCATGACTCATCCTTCATGCTCTCTCTCTGGAAATGCATTTAAGACCAGAGAAATCTTTCTATATTTATTTACTTAAAACTAAAGGTTTGCATAATAAATACAAGGTAATTGTTAAATATGTAAACCTGTTATAAATCCACCTTTCTACGGTTGTTTTAAGATACCTTTAAAATAATCCTTTTTCTAGTTAAGAATAATTACAACCTCTTTCAGGTAGAAAAAGTTTCCCATATTCTCAGAAATCATATTCTAAAGCTTAATTTTATAAAAATAATACTAAAATATATAATTTTATTATAATAATCTTTTTAGAATATAAGAACACACATTTTTTAGTTCTCTTCTCCTCCCACCATTTTTCCCCAATCTTAACATTTCTTTCTTCCCCCACTGTTTTTACCTTATCTTTTTAGATCTTTCCCTTAATTCTTTGGAATAAAGAATTGGTATAATTTTCTTGTATTTACTGACTTACTGAAGAGTTCTGTGTTTCTTACTCTTAATTTTTAAAGTGGACAACTTGTGTATTTCCCAAAATAAAATAAAAACTTCTAAATTTTAATAAAGGCTTATGACTGTACCATGAACTCTTCCTAGAATGCTTTAAATGTATAAATTAAAATTTAAAATATATAGGTTCAGAAAGTGCTATGGTTTGTGTCTGGATGTCCCCCCAAAGCCTTACATGGTCATGGGGGGCAGGTTTTTCAGTGGCAGCTGAATCTAGAGTTTATGACTGGTTCACTGTCAAGTGCTGAGATTGGCAGAGTGAGTACCACAGCCACCCTAGGGCAGGCAGCCTGCATACACTACAAGGGAGGGAAAAAGGCTTGGTTCTCCCCTTTTGCTCTTGCTGCTTTTGGTATCTTTCACTGTGGTGAACTGTTGCTTCTCTGCCAAGCCACCCTGTCTTGGAGTCAGCTGATTATGGACTGAAACCTCCAGAAACTGTGAGCTAAATAAACCCTTCCCTCTTTAATTCTGGGCACCAGATAGTCTGTCCCAGCAAAACTAACCAAGACAAAATTGAATCTAGTAACAATGAAATACAGTTCAATACCATTTAAAACCGATTATATTTTAAAGCTGAATTTCTGAGGTGCATGGAATGGAACCCAGTAAAGAACTCAACTCTAAAGCCCTTCAAAAGCAATGTTGTTGAATCCCTAATGCTTTAACATCACAGATGATTGTATCGCAATAACCCTACAAGCCAGGTACCATGGCTATCAAAATATACACGAGAAAAATGGCCTAGAGTAGTGGTGGCAAAACTAGGGCAGGGTGCCACAGCAGCTGTTTATTACCATCAAAAGTGCCACAAGGTTTGCCATCACTAGCCTAGGGAAACTAAGTAAGGTGTTCAAGGATACACAGCTACCAAGGGGCCATGTTGATTCTTCAGTGTCCCAAAGCCCAGGCTCCTATTTCTCATCTCCACTGGCACCACTCATGCTTCGGGAATCTTCTTAACTTATGTCTAGTTATAAAAACGGCTCCCTAATTCTGAGTGTTTTCCTGGCCTTTCCACCCTTCACTGACACTCTTACTGCCTATATGACTGGCTCTAGGTTCCTGAATTCACAATTCAAGAACCCAGTGAGTCACCCTTATCTTCAAAATGAAACAAGGCCTGCATTCTGCTGTTGTACCAGCTAGTCTCCTATACTGCCGATTCTCAGTAATGTTAGTAATGTCCTGTCTACTATGACCTCCCATTTAAATTTTACTTATCCTTGCAGGTATAGCTTAAATGCTTTCTATCTCCAGCCAGAAGTGAATTTTCCTCCCTCTGCATTCTTACACCTCCATAACTGTAGCAAGACACTAACTGGACATATCTATCAAATATAACTATTTATGCCATGGAATTTTTGTTTTCAGTTTCCCAAACATGTCACACTCATCTCACCTGCAGGCCTGTACTGCACTTACCACCTATAACATACTTGTCACTTTTTTCACTTAACCAATTCATGTCTAAGTTCAAAGGAGAATTTCCCTGGAAATCTTTCCCCCACTGCACTACCATAACTCTGGGTCACATAACCTCTGCAGAAGTCTCACAGTGGATACAACCTCATCACAGCACAGGGATTGATAACTATTTTGTGGGAGACCAGATAATGAGAACTGAGACTTAACTGACCTCCTCTATGAGCATAAAGGAAAAAGGCAACATGCAGCCATGATGGTGCATCGCAGGTTCTAGGGAAAAGTCAACAAGGCCGATATTCAGTTGTTAACCTGAACATGTACTATGGATGGTGGGAAGCAGATGAATCTTGTGTTACCCTAATTGCTTGTTCCCATGTCTGAGTGAAAAAGGCAGGGTAAGACAGCTGCTCAGAGCTTTCTGTCCGCTAGAGATAAGGGCCTCCTGGCTTTCCACGTTCTAAACTACCAGTGTCTCCTTATCTTTTATCCTTGTTCATCCTCCAGTTGGGGACAAATTCATAGGCTGGTTTCCTACACTATTTACTTGTCTGTCTGCCCACCAGATTCTAAATCTCATCAAAAACTATTTATTTTATTCATGGACTCCTATGGTTCGGGTGTGGTTTGTCATCCAAAGATGTACATGTAGGAAGCTTGGCTCTCAGTGTAGTGACATGCAGAGGCAGGGGGAACCTTTAAGAGGTAGAGACTAATGAAAGGAGCACCACCCTCAGAAGAGATTAATGCTGGACTCTAAGAATGGGCTAGCATTGGACTGGCTGTCATGAGAGTGGGTTACTACATGGCAAGGTTGGCTCTCTCAGCTCACTCTCTAGATTCCACTCTTGCCATGACCTCCCCAGCCCATTCATTTCCACCATATTGCAACCAGCCAGTGAGGTCCTGAGCAGACAATGGTACAATGCTGTTTGGACTGTTCAGTCACAAACTGTGAGCCAAAAGAACCTCTCTCCCAGTGACAGGTATTCGCTAATAGCCAAACAAAAGGAGACTAAGACATGGTTGCATCGCAACATCTAGCATAGTGCCTGGCATATAACTGGAACATTCTTAAATTAATTTACAACTAATTTATTATCCTGTCTGATTAATCCAGAAACAAATTTCAAAGAACAGGGCTTTACAAATAGCAAGTACTAATTAAATAATTGTTGTGCGAATAAATTCTCTTGACAAGTGGCCTAGATTAATTATCTAAAGTCTTCAAACAATATGGAGTGAGTTGCAAAATAGTATAAATATGAATACTTAATAATGTCTCTTACAAGGTAAATGAGGTGAACATTTCAAAACATTTTAAAACCTATTAATGACTAAATCAAATGTAAGAATTTACTGTTATTGTGAACCATTTTAATTTATGACTAATTTGTAACTACCTGCATTCTTTGATTACTATTTATCTATACTGTAAAGATAAATCCACTTCAAATTACCTAGATTTTTCATCATCAGGGTCTGTTCTCTGTACTGTTTCTATATACCACTACTCGTAGGCAAGTCACTTTTAGCATATGAAAGCCTTCCTTTTCCTACCTCCAAGGTTTTTCTGTTTTCTATCATCTAGAAAAGTGACTATTCATCCTTTAAAATAATAATCACAGGGACTGGGGATGCAGGGTACAGCATTTGTCTGGCATATGTGAGGCCCTGAGTTCAATCCCCAATATTGCCAAAAGAAAATATATATATTCATCATAGTTAATTTCTTCCACCATGTCTCTATTTATTTAGAAAACACTGGCTCAGACTTAGCTTTAATTCACTCATCCATTCATCTGTGGACTTATTTATTCACAAGTACTCACTCATTCATGTATAAACATCTATTTCATGAAAAACCCTGTACACAGAATAGATTCTAATATTTCATAGCAAAGTGGATGCAGATTACCACAAATAATCCCATGTCTCAAACACTCCAAATACTGTATCAGCATTGTATAGATCTGTGTTAAGGGTAGTATGAATTTCAGAGAGATACACATATATGTAAAGACCTGATAAATGTCTTGGACATTCATAATTACTGATAAAAAGGTTTAAAACTAAAGAGAAAATTTAGAAAAATACTTATAATATATGGGATCCAAAAGATTAATCAGCTCTTTTTTAAAAATGCTATAAAAAGAACAGTCTTATGGTAAAACCCACAAAGGATACATAAACAGGTAATTTACAGAATACAAATGCCCCTGACAAATGTATACACATATTTTATATCGCCAAAGAATTCTAAATTAAAATAAAATTATATTCTTGTTTCTTTCATATACAGATGAAAACAAATCTCTCATTCCCAGGGTTGGTAAGAGAATACCTCATTGTACAAGTATTAGCTATAAAAATTAGACACCTTTTCTGGAGAATAACTTCACAGTACAAGTGAAAATAAGTAACAGACATAAGCTTTGACTCAGAAATTCTACTTCTATGAATATTATCCTGGGGAAACAAAAGGCAATATATCTATATTATGTGTGAACGCATATAAAAATTTCAGTACAGAATTAGTAAATAAGAAAAAAACATAAATTAGCTGATAAGGCGTACCTTAAATGCATCTAATCACTAGACTATTATGTAGCAGCTAAAAGAGACAAAGTAGAATTTTTCTGGTTTTTTTTTTTTTTTTTTGGTTTTGATTTTTGAGACAGGGTCTTATTATATAGTTTAGGCTGGCCTCAAACCTGTGGTAATCCGCCTGTCTCAACCTCCCAAGTGCTGGGATTAGAGTCATGCACCATCAAGGGTAAAATTTTACGCACAGACATGCAACAATACACAGTTATAAAAAAAGAAAAATGTACTATAAAATAGTATGACTATATTAAAATCATTTCATATTACAATCAGCTCAGCGACATTATTACAGAGATAACTGTGAATCCATCATTTTTATATTACTTTCAAATGTGTCAGCACTGTATATTTGAGAATTTCTGAAATGTATTATCCTACAAGCCCCTCCACCTCTAAAATTCCTTAATTCTAAGAATATTACACACCAGAGACTTTGGATACAAAATTATTGTGAGCCCTTAGTGTGTCTCTCTATATATATAAGTGCCTTTGATCTGTTAAAATCCAAAATGAAGTGCTAAAAATGTCCAGAATTTTACATCTGTCACAAAATTTAAACTTTTAACAGTATATCATGTTAATTCATATTGAATATACTCATTTTATTAAATTCATAAGTTATAACACTCTTACTTCAATAGCAAAGAATGCTGTCTTTAAGAACTAGGAAAAATAATTGAACCCTTTGAACATTTAAAGAAATGAACAAAAGTAACGTGTCCATGGTATAAAAACATTGAGCGCAAATCAAGTCCTATTAGAGGGCAACTATAAACAGCAACAAGGCCCCTATACAGGGATTTGGAATCAGAAGACCCGGAAATAAAGAAGTCTCTTGGTTACACAGTTCTAAGCAAATCAAACAATCTGTCTGAGTCTAACTGCATCCTTTGCAAAATGAAGATAAGAATAATAAAAGAATTATATATAATGCCTGGCTAAAGGTAGGACAAAATAGGTTCTCAAATATTTGTCTAGTAAAAACACTGCATTATTGATGCTTTTAAGGTTGTAAACATATTCCACTTACGTATGAATTTTTCTAACATTGCGTGCACAACCATCCCATTGTATGTGTGTGTTTGTTTATACTACATATTAGAAAGGCATTTCTTGCTCCAAAAAAGTCTGTTTGTTGGCCATCAGTGTTTTCCACTATAAATATGCAACTATTTGTTATCTCACAAATGAAATTCAGGAAGAATGCATACTTACAAAGCACACCCCCAAAACTCCGTGTTGCTCTCCCCTGAGCTCAGTGCTTTTCTTAGGCACATATACCTGCCTCTTTTCATTTCTTCATGAGATTCAGGGCAAAAGGTCTAGTCAAGTAGATGATCTTTGGTTGCCCCTACACTTTCCCCAAACCACCTACAGACAAATGAAACAGGGGAGTAAAACATACTTATAAGTTTTTATTTAAAAAATGAAGATCAGCTCAATTTCCCTTTGTAAAGATTATAACAGACTGCAGATCAGAGGAAATGCTCCTAGAATCATCCAAAGCCCAAGTAACTGCACCAGAATTCTTCACATCCTAGTCCCCAACCAGCATATTTCTCACAGTATCTTTTATCCATGCCAGTCACCTGTTGAGCTTGCTAGAGTATAACATACTATAAATTTTAGCCCAAATCTGGTCAAAAGTATTGTCCAAGCATGTCGACCAGTTGCTAAACTAAGTATGTAATGAAATTCACATTTAATGTCTGAATTTGATGATGCAATAATATTTCTAAGCCAGGCTAAGCCTCTTGAAATATTTTATATGCTCTTCCCACACTTGGTATTGAAAATTTAAAAAATAAAAGTAAAATATCTTTGGTTTTAGGAAAGAGCTGTGGGCAGAAATATTTTCAGTTCTTTGTGGCTTTCAAAACAGTCTGTAAGAATGCACAGAAATTCATCCAGGACAACAGTGGTTATCGACATAAGAGAGCAGATCTGGTGCATCAATGAACCACTTCTAGAAAGAAGACACACTGCAAAGGTTGATCAAAATAAACTGTTGAGACATCACCTTTGTGCAGTGGCAGAGAAGACATGCTGAGAGATACAGTGTGACCCCAAAATGGGTCACAGACAAAATGAAATTTCTCAGTGACAATGTAAAAGTGTCCAAGTTTCCATTTTCTCTCTGTGCTGTCCAATACAGTACTCACTAGCCTGTGGCTACTAAGCCGTAGAAATTTGGGCAGTTCAAACTGATATATGTTATAAATGGGTAATACATGAGATTTTAAAGACATAGTACCATTTTTTAAAAAAAGAATTAAAACATCTCTAGGTTTTATATTTTATTGCATGTTGAATGCATTCTTAACACATTGTGCCAAACACTTATTAAAATTAATTTTACCAGTTTCTTATTTTGGATGCCACAAAATTCTAAATTACTCGTGTGGCTCACATTATAAGTGTTCTGCATAATAAAATAAATTTTAACAGAGGAACAAACACTGAGCAACTGCAGTATTGTTAAAGGGCCAGTAGCTGTGGTTGTATAGGAGGCCAATGTCAGATCCTTTACAAAATACTTAGATCAAAACTGCAAAGTATAATTATTCGGTTTTACTGGATGTCTGACTAAGAGACGAGGTCGATCTAACCAATAAATAAAGAATATGGCTAGATTCAATGTCAAATATCCCTACAAATACAAGTAAGCAACCGACAGCTTCGGTTAGGCAAATGCTATGCTGGCATAGGAAAAACAGGTGACTGACACAACATTCCCAGAGCTGCAAACTTTCTGTGACTTCAGAACAGGCTCAAAATATACCAATTTATATCCTCGGACAGGCAAGCAAATGCCAGAAGGTTCTCTGGAAGACGTAAAGAAAGAGTCCAATCTACTAGACAGCTAACACGCCACAGGGGCTGGTGGCAGGCTCTCCCCAAAGGGGAGACGACGTGGTACAAATTCACGGTGTAACTTGCTCAGGACCTGCCTGTGAACGCCCATGCCGAGGGACAGAATCAGACACGCTGTCTCCCCTCACCCTGACACACACTTTCCCCACCCAGGGCCCCAGGCGCACTCCGGTGTCCCCACCCCTGGGACAAGGGGAAGTGGGACCAAAGGCGTCCACGATAAGAAAGGAAGTGGAGAGGAAAGGGCAAAGGGACGGTAGAAGCATGTACCTGAGAAAGGAGCCGATGCCAGGTCCTTAAAGCCGGATCATCGCCAAGGCCTCACCTGGCTCCCGCGGCTACTAGAGACCCTGAAGGTGCAACTGACCAAATGCAGCGGCGCAACCGACTCTTCACTCCCCAGACTCGCAGCTATGGCAACTTGAACTAGCCGCCCAGCCGCTGCCGGAGGGCAGGACGCGCTGCTGTCGCTCGGCCCTCTGGGAGTCGTAGTCCATGTCCTCTCAAGAGAAAGGAGGTATCAGGAAGGGACAGTCCGAGAAAAACTGCACGTCCCAGGATGCCATGCGACAGCCCGCCGAGTGACTCTCACGGAAGAAGCCAGATTAGTAGGCTCCAGGGCCCAGGTCTGCGCCCTCTTGCCCTGCTCCATTTATTTTTTCTTAAAGGGCCAGTAGTTGTGGTTGTATGGGAGGCAAATGCCAATGAGAAGGTAAATTACATTGCTTCCTTGGCCCTAACTGTAACTTTATTCCTTGAGAATCCACCAGTGAAATGTGAAACTGCTCTGAATACCAAGCCCCAATGTCGTGTTCCAAAGAGACAAATTCTTAGAACTGGATGGAATCAGAGATGATTATCTAGTCAAAACTTGTAGACCTGAGCCGGGCGTGGTGGCGCACGCCTTTAATCCCAGCACTCTGGAGGCTGAGGTAGGAGGAGCGTTGTGAGTTCGAGGCCGGCCTGGGCTACAACGCGAGCACAAGGCCGGCCTGAGCTACACAGTGCGACCCTGCCTCAAAAAAACCAGGGCTGGGAGTTTGGCTCAGTGGCTTAAGCGCCTGCCCCGGCAGGCGTGAGGTTGTGAGATCAATCCCCAGTACCGCAAAAAAAAAAATAAATAAATAAATTGTAGGCCTGGGAAGCGTAAGTAACTTGCCTCAGAATATGTATTTCAAGTAGAGTGTAAAGCTGTGGAGTGTCAGCACTGCTGCCACCTCTGGGCTGTCACCCCCTGCCTCATTCTAAAACATGTGGTATTTTCCACTGAACTCCACCAAAGCTGGTTTCAGTCCTAAGGAGGTAATAAAAGCATCAACGAAAACAGCTTTGGAAAGCGAAGAGTTAGAAATTAGTCACATGGGTAAGCCTTTCCTTCTGCTCTGCCAAAAAGGCCACTGACCCCTCAGATGAAAATCAAATTTCACCTTATCTGTGAAAATTTTCCTGGTTACCTAAAGAAGAGCTAGCTAGATAACCTTATTGGACACAAAGTCTCTTTTCAAATAGCTTTGTACTGGAATGATCTATTTCCCAGTCCGTCTGTATTAGCCCTTCAAACAAAGGAACCCAACATTTTTAAATCTCACTTTTAAAAAAATCCCTCTCTCTCTCTCTCTCTCTCTCACAAATTTAACATTCAAATTTGATACAGCAGAATCATTCTAACATTTTTTTTGGCCAACACTAAGATATACAGTCTATTCCATATCCAGTTTAATCATAAAACTAATTCCAAAGACCAATGTATTTGAATCTGTCTTCCACCGGCTTCCTCAAATTCTTACTCCAGAATACATCCCACCTGACACAAAGATTAAGATAGTTTCAGAACAGCCATAAAATTGCCCCATAGGCATGCAGCTGCATAATAACTTTGTTTCTTAACGTTTCAATTTTTCCAAAAGAATTTTTCATTAATTTAATTCATCAAATGTATAATAAATCTGTCTAGGATCTAGACCTTGTATGACATACCAAAGGGATAATTCTTATGTGCAGATAATTCTTATCTTTTTTCTGTTTGTTCACTTTTCCTTGACAAATATTTTACGGCCTTATGTTTGGGGTGGGCAGCTAGTTGGCAAGGGGTACATTATTTTTGGTTAGCTTAGACTTAGTAAGAAGAGGTCATGTGGATATCTACTGTCCTCTATAATGATCATAGAGTACATAATACAGTGACTCTAGAGTGAATACACTTGGGTATCAGTGTAAATGTTAGTGCATAGATGTGAGTACATACTGTCTTAAAGTTAGTCACCTGCTTTGTGTCCCCTTTATTCTGTTGGAGATGGGGTCAGCTTATTGTTTATGTACCTTGCTTTTTCTCTGTGTCTTACCTATCTGCTCTTTTTCTGGTCTCTTGGTGCAAGTCCCCAGGCCATTTGGTGCCTTTCTTTACCTGTTTGTTTGTTTCCTACATGCTTCCCAGAGGAATCTCTCTAATAAAGTTTGTCTTTTACAGGCGTGGTGGCGCACGCCTCTAATCCCAGCACTCAGGAGGCTGAGGTAGGAGAAGCATTGTGAGTTCGAGGCCCGCTTGGGCTACAAAGCGAGCACAAAGCCGGCCTGAGCTACACAGTGTGACCCTGCCTCAAAAACACCAAGGCTCAGTGACTTAAGTGCCTGTCTGCCAAGCGCAAGGCTGTAAATTCAATGCCTGATGCCGCAAAAAAAAAAAATTTTTTTTAAATAAATAAAGTTTGTCCTTTAACTCCTTCTAGTCAGAATCAGCTAGAAGACCTAAGGAGACCCCTACTTTATTTTTTTCATCTATAGATCCCTGTCCCTACATTACCTGTCTAGGCTGTGCGATCTGAGATACTAATTTCATATCTAGTTTCTTGAGCAGTCTCATGGGAAATACTGCTGTGTCACACCAAATAAATCCCTAAGTGGGCTAGTCAATAAAGAGGCTTAACAAGTGTAGCCCAGTGGTAGAGCACTTGCCTAGCAAGCTCGAGGTCTTAGGTTTAATCCCCAGTACAACATAATAAATAATAATAATAATAATAATAATGAGATTCTGGAATGCAGCTAGTCTGGGTGGGTGAGCATAGAGAAGGGAAGTCAGCTATCACATAAGAAGCCATTGAGTGGCAGGTGGAAGCAGTGTGGTTCAAACAGAATGGATAGAGTGTGTGTTTCGCCATTATCGTGCAAATTCATACCACTGTGAAACAGCAACAGCAGACTGATTATTTCCATGTGGCAAGAAAATATATGCCAAATTGTCCTCAAATGTTTATTTTTTCCTCTGTGGCTCTCCTCCTGCCTCCATTTCAGCATGCTAAACTGTTCTGTACTCATGAGATAAGAAAAAATGGGAGAGGGGTTGAGGGTGAAAAGAAAAAGGCGAGGCAGTCTCTTCCTGGATTTGAGGTATTAATCATAAAGATTCCCAGACAGGACTGGCTACAGAATTTGTGGGGTCCATTACACAAGTGAAATGAGAGGCTGTTGTTCAAAGCTCATGAAAGACGTCAAAAGGGCAACAGTGGAGCAATAAGCCAAGCACCAGGCCTTTCTGAATACAGTGTCATGTGAGATGACACAGGTCAAACCAAGCCTGTGAAGCTATCCCTGCTGTCCCAAGGAGCTATGGTATAAGCAAAGGATTTTTAAAAAGGGTTATCAACAAAAGCAGTTCTACAAAACAAAAGAAGGTTATGAATGTGGTAAGACACAGAGAAGAATGGGGTCTGGAAGGGAATGAGGTTAACGCACAAAAAAGTTTATGTCCAGAAAGTGTCCAGCCTCTACTCAAGCAAACTCTATTCATAGCCTGAACCTAGCTTCCTAACCATTGGCATATGGAAGGACTTCCCTTCAAAAGTGGCCGATATTTTGCTCAAATTTCCTAGCATAAGTGAACACCTGTGATTGTTAATTGTGATATGCCAATTTGATTTAAACAAGAACTGCTTAGCAGATTAGTAAAGTTCTGGGCGTGTCTGGATGATTGACATGCAGTCCAGCAAATGGATGGAGGACAAGCCACTTTTGATGGGAGTGGTATTAACCAACATGATTATATTATGGATGGAATAAAAAAGGAAAGGAAAAGAAAATGAAAATAGTTCCCTTTACTTGGAAGGACTCGTCTTGTCACTGCCTTTGGATGATGGTCTCCAGTTTCTTCAGCCTTCCAGGGGAGACTAGCACTGGTGACTCTGCACTAAGCTTCTAGGGCTTTGAGTCATGTTTTTTTTTGTTTTTTGTTTTGTTTTGTTTTGTTTTTGTTTGTTTGTTTGGTTTTTTGTACCGGAGATTGAACTCACAGCCTCGTGCCTGCCAAGCAGGTGCTTAAGCCACTGAGCCAAACTCCCAGCCCTGCTTCTAGGGTTTCGAATTTCAATTGCTACTAGATCTTCTGGTTGTCTAGTGTGCAGACAGCATTTTGGATTCTCCTGGCTGTGATCCCACAAATGGCCAATTTGACTTATCCACCTTTGATCCTGTAAGTGTACCTAGTAAATCCCTTTGTGTAATTATAAATACATTTTATATTGACTCTATTGCTCTAGAGAGCCCTAACTAAACACTGCCTAAATCATTAGACTTTGCTTGACTCCTTCTAGCTGCCACAGATAATCAAGCTCTTTTACACTCTCAAGACAATTGTTAAGAAAGAAGACATCCTATAAAATGCTATAGGTAAAGTAAGAACAAAATCCCCAATATTCTGAATTGGTGGTTCTGAAAGTATTTTAGGCAGCTAAGTTAGATAAAAATTAATATACAGTCAGAGAGGGACTGGGCTCTCAAGAAAGTCAACAACAACAAAAAAAATAAAGACATTGCTTTTGTGTGGTGGGCTCCATGCAGGCAGCATGGACCCCTTGGTGTCTGCTTGGGGCCTACAGCAGTGGAATGTGCTGCAGAGGTGGGATGGGGGTGGGGACCATAGCATGGAGTCTGCCCTTGTACAACAGCAGGCATGCAGGTTCCTGAACCTTGCAAGGGGATCCACAGATCAAGACTGTAATTGAATTGTGGCAGTGATTGCAACATTAGGAGTGGCTGGCAGTCACCAAGGGGGAGCACAGGGGAAATGATTACTCCTGGTGACTCTGGTATCTCACTGATGCCATGATCCCAGCACACTGACTGCTGGAAAAAAATAAATAAATAAAGACATCAGAACTGTGACTGGAGGCACATCTGAAAAAGACCAGGCCTCAAGATAAAGATGTAATGGCCAAACATATATGCCTCCACTGAGGGATAAGCAATAACTTGAAATTATACTATAATTAGCATAACCTGGCCTAAGAAGTCCAAACAGGTATCAGTCACCCAAGTGGATGACCAAAACATCCAGATCCATCCCTTTGTTTTTACTATGTACCCTCGCTATGTGACCCACTTCTCTGTTAGATCAATATTACCTAGGCAGCTATAGTTGTAATCCTGTAATTTGATTATAGGTTGTCTTAGTTACTTTTCACTCATTGCTGAGACAGAATACCTGACACCCAAAATTAGGGAAGGAAAGGTTTGTTTCTTAAGGTTCAGGGCTTCAGTCCATACTCACTTGGCTCCAAGGCAACATGGCGTGGCAGGGCACCCATTTATGGCAGCTGCCAAACAGCAAGGTGAACCAGCGAGAGAGAGAGACAGACAGATATGCCTTCCTCTCACCCTTCACTGTTTGTTGGCTCCACCCCTGGGTGGGTGCAGCACTCACACCACCAGTCCCAGTGCTAGACAACAAACCAATCACAAACACCAGACTCAGCCCCATCCAAATTACATGAGGCCTTGTGGGGGACACAAGATCAAACCAATGCATTCCACCCCTGGTCCCCCAAGGACTTATGTATATCCTTTATACAAAAGGCATTTAGTCCATTTCCAAGAGTTGCCACAGTCCTAACAGTCTCAGCATTGCTAAAAAGTCCAAGTCCCAAATCTCCTCCAAGATCTATGGCAAACTCCTAAGTGTAACCCCCTGTACAAATGAAAATGAGGTTAAACACTTCCAACATATAAAGGCACAAGATAACCATTACCATTCCAAAAGTTACAAACGGGAGTACAAAGCATTATAACCAAAGCAAGTCCAAAATCCAGCAGGACAAACATTAAGTCCTGGAGTTCTATGCTCAACATCTGAAGCAATCTGGTTGCAAGCTTCAAAAGACTTGAGTGATTCCACCCCTGCAGCACTTCCAGCGCTTTTAACCTCCATAGCTTCTCTCTTAAGCCCACTCTGCTTGTTTCTCACAGTTTTTCTTGGATGATCCATGTTCATGGCTTTTTCCAACTTCTAGGTTTTCCACTGTACCCTTGGCTTCACCATTACATCTTTACATATTGCCCTTTGCAGTTGGGGTGAAAGCTGCACATTTTCCTTGCACTTAAAACCAGTGCCACATGGATGCTGCCAAGGTTCGCTGCCTGCTGGAGCAGTAGCTAGGCTTTCCTCTCTCTTGGCTGTAGGTGTCAAGTGCCTGGATTGCTGAGCTCTCTGAACCTGATTGTGAGGAAAAACTTCTCAATGCTGCTGCCATTCTGGAATCTGGTGTGGCTGCCACCATTTTGGAACCTTCTGTGGCCTCTGTCATCACTCTGGAACATGGCACTCTGTGGCTTTTTTCTCTGAGCAAACTCTTTCACCTTTGCTGGCTTGAGGCTGCAAAGGGTGGAGGCCAGCAGCTACCTGGGATGGCCCCAGGCCATCTTTTTTTTTTTTTTTCTGTTCCTTCTCAGTAATCAAGGTCTCAGCTCTATCTTTACAGTCCACAGCTTTCTGGCCAAACTCACAATGTTTTAACTCACCATGCTGGGCTCTTTGCTCTTGATTCTCAACATAAATCTGGCTAAAAGTTCCCAACAATAGCCATGTCACCACCTGAATATTAGATTGCTTTGAAATTTCTTTCACCAGATTAACCAATCCATTGCCCTTAATCTCAGTCTCAGGAAAAGTCTCTGGGCATGGGCAGAATGCAGACAAACTTTCTGCCAAACTGTAATACACATCATGTGGAGTCCAACAACCAATGCAGTCCTTCTTCCCAGCAGAAACCTCCCGAGCCTGGTCTTTACCAGCAGGCTTTCTATCAGCCTACTGGGGTCCTGGGCTCTGTCCAGAATCTCCCATACAAAACAGCCTAAGCTGTTCCAGCTCTATGCATTTAAGTGACATCTCTGAACCTTTTCAAATTCTTCCCACAAGCCATTTCCAAAGGCTCTTGAACCACATGGTCAGCTTTACTCACAGCAACGACCCCACTCCTCTGGTACCAAATTCTGTCTTAGTTACTTTTCACACATTGCTGAGACAGAATACCTGACACACAAAATTAGGGAAGAAAAGGTTTATTTCTTACAGTTCTCAGGGGTTTCAGTCCATACTCATTTGGCTCCAAGGCAGCATGGCATGGCAGGGTAGCCATTCATGGCAGCCGCCAAACAACAAGGCAAATGGCAAGAGGGAGAGACAGCCACACACCTTCCTTTCACCCTTCACTGTATATCAGCTCCACTCCTGGGCAGGTGCAGCACTCATACCACCAATCCCATCACTGGACAACAAACCAATCACAAACACCAGACTCAGCCCCATCCAAATTACATGAGGCCTTGGGAGGACACAGGATCAAACCAATACATAGGTTGACCCATGTTGTACCCACATTGGGACTTTGCTATAAAAATTACCCTCTCAAGAGCTATCTCTCAATAAAACTTTCCTACTCTTAATCTCCACTGTCCTTTAACATTCTTTCTTTGACTTTTCAGAAGAAACAAACTCCACACATCTGACATCTAACAGGTTGAAAGTTGTATTTCTCCTATATCAAAGGATCAGTGGTAAAATCCATTGTTTTTTATTTTGTTTTGTTTTGTTTTTGTTTTTTCCGGCACCAGGGATTGAACTCATAACCTCACGCCTGGCAGACAGGCGCTTAAGTCACTCAGTCAAACTCCCAGCCCTGGTTTTTTGAGGCAGGGTTGCACTATGTAGCTCAGGTCGGCCTTGAGCTCACATTGTAGCCCAAGCTGTCTTCGAACTCACAACACTCCTCCTACCTCGGCCTCCAGAGTGCTGGGATTAAAGGCATGCACCACCATGCCTGACTTGAAATGCATTCTTTTTAAACCAGCAGAAAACAATCATCAGTAGTTGCTGAGTCAAATTTTGAAGCTAACTGCAACTCTAAGAAGAATTTGCTTAGATGTTGCAGCCATGATATCGCCCACTACTCAGTCATTTTTGTCATGTGTGACACAGAAGCATGGTTGATCCCACAACATTCCTTTCAGTCACACACTTACTAATCATAAGTGACTGTTACAGAACAGCAGAACTTTATGTCCCTGTAATTCAGATGCATTTAGTCAAAATAAGCAACTCTTAATATACTAAATCAAAATTAGAAAACATTATTGTAAATAAGTAATAAAGTTTCTGTTCAACTTTTCGAAAAAAAGATGAACTACAGATGCATTATTTGATATATGCCATTTTCTGATATTTGGATTGTGTTATTGGTTCTACAAAAAAAGGAAACCATAGTACAGTATTTTATAGCCTTTCTGATTTATGTGTTGGATTTAAAAGGATTTTGAGTATGTGTGTTTAATGGATCTGCATGCAAGCACTTTTCTCTTAATTTGAACTGATTCATCATCTCATATGGTTATTTGTCCTGGTTTAAAAGTTATGGTGAGGAAAGAAAATTGCTTTAATGACTATCATAGCTATTTGTTGAACAGGTGATTTGAACCTGTTATCCTAAAGGCTTTTTCCAATTTATAGAATTGAAATGTTATGCACAGGAGATTTTACTCACATTATGACCTCTACTTAGCCAATTTCATGCTGACTAAATCTAGGTTTAATGTTATAGGGCTTAGGATATTGCTCAATGATAGAGTGCTTGCCTGTCATGCAGGGCTCCTTGGGTTCAGTTTCTAGACACATACATACATGCACACACACACTACAAATTTTAGTATTTTTGTTCTCAGTAAAGTTAGAGTAACATAGACCAGATTTATCCTCCCAAAAGAATGAAACAGACTAAAAAAAAAAAAAAGCAAAATACATGGAAAACTGCTTTTCAAGACAGTGGGCATTAGCCATGTGTGGTGGCACCCGCCCATGCGTGTTTGTACCACCTGTAATTCCAGCATTCAGAAGGCTGAGGTAAGAGGATCGTGAGTTTGAGGCCAACCTAGGCTACATAGCAAGTTCAAGGCCAACCTGACTACATAAGACCCTGTCTTTAAAAAAAAAAAAAGCCACACATTTTGGCACATACCTGTAATCCTAGCACTCTGGGAGGCTAAGGCAGGAGGACTGCAAGTTTGAGCCCAGTCTGGGCAACTTAATGATTTAGTGAGACTGTATCTCAAAATAAAAATAGAAAAGGGGCTGGAGATATAGTTCAGTATGAAAGCCCTGGGTTAAATCCCCAGTACTAAATACCAGTACTGAAAACAACAAAAAAAGACAGTCCACAAACATCAAAGAAGGACAGAAAACATTAAATAAGGCAAGTCTATGATTCCACAACTTACTGCCTTGAAAGAGCATTCAGATCACGGTGGAAGGAGAAGGAACCCAGGGGGAGCCCAGTGCATGCTGAGATGAAGCCAAATCTGAGAGACTGGGAAGGTGAAGGTTGGTGGAGTTTTCAAGACAAGCTATAGGCATACAACGAACCACATAGAGGGAAAGCTCCAGAGAGCTACAAAAGGTCTCCAGGAAATATTCAGCAGGGCACTAAGCATCACATAGAAGTGAAAAACCAGAAACTGGAGAGAGAAGTATCTAACAAGATCAGAGAGAAAAGTGCATTTCCCTTACCCAGTCCCAGGAAGAGGGACAATTCTCACTTGCCAGATTAAAACTCCTCGCATTCATGGAGCATTGAATAGAGTATTCAGAAGGGACTTGTTTTGAATTGGGGAAGAATTGGCTCTAGAGTAAATGATGCTCTTGTCATACCTAACCTTAAAAACAAGACCCAAGGTTATCAAACTGTTTCAAAGTAATTTAAGAATATTTATATGAGTTTTAAAAAAATCAAGTGCCAAAAGAGATGACATTTACAGTCTGTTTGCCATCCAACCAGTTATCAAGTCTGCAAAAGAAGCAGGAAAAGGAAACATTTTAGAAGGCAAAAAAAATCAGCCAATGTAAAAGACACAGAATTGAAAAAGATATTAGAATTGTCGAACAAGAACCTTGCTGTGGGTTGAATTGTACCCCACCCCCCACATACCAAAAAGATAAGTTGAAGTTTTGACATCTTAGAACCGTGACTTTATATGGAAAGGGTCTTTACAGATATTCAAAGGTCACGTGTTAAAGTCAACTACTGGATTGGGCCCTATGCCAATGACCAATATCCATATAGAAAGAGGGAAATTTGGATACAGAGATCAGAGGGAATGCCACACGATGGTGGAGAAGAGACTGCAGCGACCAAATGACATGATATCAAAGATTGCTGGAAACAACCAAAAGCAAGAAAGAGTCAGTAAGAATCTTCTCTTGGCACCTGCAGAGAGACCCCTACCAATGCCTTCATTTCTAGTCTCCAGATCGCCAAGCAAACTGATTTCTCTTGTTTTAAGCCACTGAGTGGGGGTACTTACTTTGTTACAGCAGCCCTAGGAAACTAATACAGGTATCAAAAGAGTTACTATACTGTAGATGCTCAAGAAGTTACATAAGGCAGGAAACACATGAAAAGACCCCAAATTAAACTTCTAGAAATGAAAGCTAGTTTATGAAATGAAGCATACACTGCATGGGATTATTGGCATGGCAAATATTGCACAAATAGAAACAAAATTGAATGTGAAGGCATACTAGAAAAAGCTATACAAATTAAGAACAAAAATAATTTTCTTAAAGAAAAAAGTTTTAATAGGTTCTTTGTGAGACAGCTTCAACCAGCTTAGTATCAGAGTAATAATGGGAATTCTTAAAGAAGGAAAGAGAAATAAAGAAACAGAAAAAAATACACAGAGACACAATGGTTACAATTTTTTTCCAAATTTGGTGAAAGCCATAAACACACAGATCCAAGAATCTCAAAATCTTCTACGTACGAGAAACATGAGGATGTTTGCCAGGTCTGGAGATGGCTGAGACAGAGACACAGTGAGGGGCTGAGGCAGGAAAGCTGCAAGTTTCAGTCCATCCTGGTCAATTTAACAAATTAGTGAAAACCTACTTCAAAATTTAAAAAAATTTTTTAAAAGGTTGGGTTTGACCCCTAAGACCACACACACACACACACCACACAGAATAACCTGAAGTATATTATAAAGAAACAAAGAATATTATAACAAAACAACAGATTTGTTCTTGGAAACAGTACAAGCCACAAGACAACAGAATAACATTTTTAAAATACTGAAAGGAAAAGCCTCTGTCCACCTATAATTCTATACCTATCAATAATACACTCTTTAAAAAGAAGGCAAAATTAACACATTTTCTGATACACAAAAGCATAAATAATTTATAGCCAGCAGATATGTACTACAAGAGGTGTTCATAAAAGTCCGGCAAGCAAAAGTAAAATAACACCAGTGAAACATAAAGATTGACACTGAGAAATAAGGAACACAAGAAAGAGTAATGCTCTTATTATTTGAATTTCTTTAAAAGACAGTTCATCTTAAAGATAATAACACTGTTTTATGGGGTTATAGCTTATATATAAGTAAAATACAAAAGTTTAAAGTTTAGTCAGGGAAAGAAAAATGGAAACATTTTGGTAGGGGTGTTTTAAATTAGGCATAAAGGTGTAATATCAGCTAGAAGCAGACTTAATAACTTAAAGATGCATACAAAGACCTCTAAAACAACCACTACAAAAGCTGAAGTTTGCTGGGTGTTTAGCTCAGCAGCACAAGTACCTGCCTGGCAAGCACAAGGTTGTGAGTTCGATCTCCAGTACTAAAAAAAAAAAAAAAAAAAGATTCCCCAAAACTGAAGTTATAGTTAAAAGTCAACCAAGTAGATACAATGGAATCATTAAAATTCCTGAATTTATCCAAATAGTGATTTTTAATAAAAGGAAAACAGAATCAAAACAGTGGAAAAATATAAAATCAATACAAGATTATGAGCTTAAATGTAATATTAATAATGATAGTAAATGAAAATGATCTATACAACTCAAATAGTCAGACTGAAAGCAATGTCCAACTTAGCGCTATTTACAAGAAACAGACTTTAAATTTAAAGAGACAAAGAGGTTAAAAACAAGTATGGAAAAAACATACCATGGTAACCCTAATCAAAAGAAGCCAGATTGGTTCTGTCAATAACAGAAAAAGTATGTTAAAGATTAAATGATATCACAAGGTATAATACAGTTCATTTAATGATGATAAAGGCAGCAAGAAAAGTTCTCGATATTTACAAACCTAAAAACAAAACTTAAAAATACATGAACCAAAACTGATAGAAATGGAATAGAAAAAAGACACATCCCCAACCATAGTAAAAAAAAATTCAGTACCCATATCTCAATATTTGATATAAAAATAGAGAAAAGCAAAAACAAAGAAAACTTGAACACCATCAGCAAATTGACTAGATGATACATACGAAACACAACATCCAACAACAGCTGAATGAACATTTTTTCAAGGGCACACTGAACCTTTTCCAAAATAGACCATTTCTGAGTAAAAGAAAAAATCTAAGTAAGTATCACTAAATTTAAAATTTTTCAATATGCAAACTATTCTCTGTGTACATGGATTTAATTGTAAAGTGAATGAGAGAACAATATCTGGAAAATCCCCAAATATTTGGAAACTAAACAATGTATTTCTAAATAACCCACTAAGCAATAAAGAAATCAAAAAGAAAAATTAACTATTTTAAGCTAAATGAAAACAAAATTACAATGCATCAAAAGTTGTGAGCTTATCAAAGTACCATATGTAGCACAAAGGAAAAAAAATCTTGAATCAATAACCTAATATTCATGAGGTCTCACTTTAAGAAACTAAGAAAAGAGGACTAAACTACACCATAATACATGAAGATAAGAATTAACAAAGATCAGAGCATATATCAATGAAATAGAAGAGTGAATTTATAAAACAAAAACTTGCTTCTTTAAGAATATGAATAAAATTGGTTTCTGAATATACCAAATCAGGAAGATTTCAATATTAAGTATAAAGGAACTAACATTAGAACAGATTAATAGATATAAACAGGATGAGAGAATAGTGTGAGCAAATTTATGGCAATAAACTCAACACTTTTGATTAAATGGACAAGTTCATTTGAAGTCACAAACTAGTAAAGCAGCCTCAAGAAGACTGACATAACCTGAACATACTATATTTATTTTCTGAAATTGAATTTGTAGTTAAAAACATTCCTACAAGGAAAAACCAATATCTAGATAGTTTCACTGTTAATTCTATTGAATACTGTAATGAAGAAAGAAATATCAACTTTTATAAAAATTAGAAGATGAAAAGATATTTCTGAACTCATTCTATGACAGAAGAGTTCATTACCCTGATGCCAAAACTGGACAAATAAATTACAGAAAACAATAACAGACCACTATTCTTTGTGAACATCTCTGCAAATCTTCTGGATGGAATTTTACAAAATTTTATCAACGAATATTTTTTTAGAAATAATAAAGAGAGAATTAGATCTTTTGCAAAAGCAAAGGGAACCGGAGACAGAGGGAAAGGGGAAAGGGAAGGAAAAAGGGAGAGTAAAAAGAATGAAGATGTGTTATATACATATACCAGCTACCTATGAAAAATGTAGGCATAATGTGTTGCAAATGTATTAATAAAAATAAAAATTAAAAAAGATAATAGATATATCATGA
>RJWM01022135.1:0-34194 GCA_004363535.1 Dasyprocta punctata | reverse complement strand
CTGAGTGGGAGTGGGCGCAGTCGAGGCGCGCTGAGGCCGAGGTGAATTCACCGGAGTTGAATCGAGGTGAAGGAAGCTGAGGGGAGCGGAGCTCCACAGAGCGGGGTGCGAGCTGTGAGCAACGTGCGGCCGGGGTCACAGAGCCAGGTGGTGGGCAGCAGGGAGGTGAAGACGAAGCTGAGTTAAACCTCAGTCCATGACTGAGTCTTGTTGGGTTCAGTTGAGGAACTGTGTTGAGTCAGGTCAAGTGTAGTTTTGTATGGAATCAAATTGAGTGAAACCAGTATTTCTGGGGCTGGTAGCAGGAGTTGGGCCCTGGGTGCAAACCCAGCGTCGCAAAAATAGAAAAAGCCAGTGTTTCTCAATGTTTTTATTGCCCCCTCCAGAGGATTTTTAAACATTTTTCTCCTAGTTGTCCCCTATGAAATATTAGGGTCACAAATAGGCAATTTACCTGATTGTGTTTTCTATGACTGCCTTTGCTTTATACAGAAAGAGATCAAGAGAGTCAGCTTCCACTCCCTTGGGGTGACATCACACACGTGCACACACACGCACACACACACACACACACACACGATCGCCTTGAGGGTGCTGAGTAAGGCTAACCTGGGCGGGGGTTGGGCTTCTCCTGGACAGGAACATATTCCACCTTCCTGGAGAAAGGGGTCACTGACCAGGGCTGTGGCAGGGCAAGGCCCACCTTGGTTCCAGTTTTTTTCCCTTTTCCCAGCCCCTTCTCTTCCCCCGTGACGTGGAAACATAAAAGAAGGACCAGTAAGCACACAGCCCCAGGAAGGTATGAACTTGTCAGTGGGCTAAGTTTAGCCAGTGGAGGCCCATGGGGCTAGAGGAACCAGGAGAGGAAAATAGGAGATGAAGTCAACCAGTCTCCCTCGTATTAAACCTTGGGGGACTTGGAGAAGCATTTGGATGTCATTGTGAGGACAACGGGGAGCTATGGGAGGATTCTAAGCAGGGGAGAGATGTGCCAGAAGGGAAAGTCCAGGATGGTGCATCTGATTGGCCAAACTGAGTCACATGTCAATGCTCTAGCTGCAAGGGAGGCAGGACAGAGGATCATATCCTCAGCCTCCTTTGTGAGAGGCAGAATATCCACCTCACACAGCAGAGAATCCTGCACACACAGGAAGGAAGTTCAAAGGCTGGACAGTTGGAAAATATCCCCAAGTTCCATAGTAACAACAAAGCATTGGGCGAATGCTGCAAGATTGGCTGAGTGAAGGGAGAGAGACCTAGCCTGGGCCTAGTGGGGCTGCCAAAGACACCCCAAGGACACCCACATCAGCCCCACACGTGCAAAGCTACTCCTAGGAGCCTGGTCTGGACAGGGCCCCACAACCTCACACCAACAGTTTGCCTGGCACATGCTGCCTTCTTCCTTCAGCCACTAAAGGCTGTTCCGGGGCTCTCAGGGACACCCTCAACCCAATGTGTGCATCTAAGATCCTTCTTTGAGAGGACAGGTCCCAGAGCTAAACAGCCCCAGATGTTTGCTAGACAGGTGGCTAGTGACTTCACCTCTCTGAGCTTGTTTCTTCACCATGTAAAGGTTAAACCATCCCCACCTCACTTCCTTCCCACCTGGGGTGTTAGGATGGCCTCATTCTGGCCATCAGGGACACAAAGATCCCGGTGACCAAGCACCAAACTGGGTGCTTCTGCCCCACAGTCCTACCCAGTCCCACTGCAGCTCACGGCAGAGCCAGGACTCAGCCCCAGGTCGGCTGATTTGTGAGCTCAGCCCTTAACCCTAGGGCCACAGGGCGCGTGGATGCCACAACCTCTTAGTGCCTACCGTGCAGAGCACTGCGCTGGGGACTCAGTGCTGATTCACAGGCTTCATCCTCACTGCTGACCTCCAGAAACAAATAGCCCCATGTCCAGGACAGGAGACGGAGGCTCAGAGAGGCAGGGGCTGCCTTGGGGACATGGAGGTGGGAAGCTGAGATTGCACCTGAGTCGACCAAAAGCTCAGAGCCCTGTGCTTCCCACTGTGCTGGTGGTCAGAATGAATAGTGACCATCACGCCCTCAGCAGGGGCCACATGCCTGTGTCTGTGTCATCACCCTTAGCATCACCACAGCCTGGATGCGAATTTAATATCAGCCGCATTTTCCAAATGAGGAAACTGAGGCTCGAAGAGGAGTGTGAACTGGAGTCCATTCAGACAGTGGACAAGGGGCAGGGCAGGGAGGAGCCCAGGTGAGCCACCCTCCTGCACACCGGCTCTGTGCCACCTCCTCCATGATGAGCCCAAGGCTCCACCTCTGCCACCCTGGCCCCGTGCACAGCCCTCGGCACCCAAGGGCCTTCCCACATATTTGCTCACCACTAGCTGCACGCGCGCCAGGATGCTTTAGTGTGAGCTGCCCTGGTCACCCAACTGCGTGGCCCCCCAAGGGGACCCAGGACAGAGTCTACCTGCCCCTGGATGATTCATTAGACCCCCAGTCACGGCCAGGTCCCCAGCCCTGGCCTCGTGTCTGGTGACCTCAGTCTGCATGTGGAGGGGGGTAGGGATAGGGAAGCAGTGGCGACAGTTCCGTGGGATGATGGGGTCCCCTCTGCCCTCCTGCTCCCCAAAGCAGCTTTGGCAATCAGAGGAGGCAGCGGTTTTACCAGGAAAAGGAGGAAGAAAAACACAGGCAAAGGGCAAGACGCAGGGGTGGCATGGGTGAATCAACACGACGTGGGCGACAGAAGCCACTCGAGGGGATGCTGAGGATCTGCCAGCTGAGAGGGGCCAGGATCTGGGAAGGGCTGCTGGGGAGCACCTGGAAGGACCTCAGCTGGGAGGAGGCTGTGAATGTCGGAAGCACCTGGTGCCAGCTCAGATCTCCCCAGCTCCACCCAGCAACCCTGCAAGGCAGGCAACCACATCACCATATAAAGAGGCAGACCCTGAGGCCCAGAAAGGCAAAGCACCTCACCCCAGGTCACACAGCATCTAAGCAGCAGAGCTGCCATTTGAATCAATGTTTATGATTCAGAGAAAGGGTTAAAAGACAGACTTTATGGTCAGACCTGGCTCCTAACCCAGGCTCCCCAGTTGGGAACCATGTGCCCTTGAGCATGTCACTGTCCCCTGGACCTTGGTTTCTCTGTGGATGACAGGCAGAGCCAAACACAAACCTCACAGATCACTGCATGGAATCTGTAGCCAGCACAGAGACCATCTCAGCCCAGAGAGGGCTATCATGGGGCTAGCAGTGCAGGCCCTGCTGGTGTGCTCCTTTGCCGGGGCACTCACTCCCTTAGAGAATAGATTTTCCAGCTGTGAAACTTCTCTTTAAACTGAACTAAACAAGCCCGGCCTGTCCGTGGAACCACCCCAGCCTGGCCAAGGGAGATCTCTCCGCTCTGTAAGGTGGAACAAAGCCACGACCTTGTGGAGAGCTCTCAGTCACTTGGCAAATGTGCTGAGGTCCTACTGGGTGCCTAGCTGTGGTCGAGGCACTAGGACACAGAAGTAAACAAAACTGATGAAGTCCCCCTGTCACAGGGCTGATGTCCTGCAGGGAGGAGGGAGACTGACATTGAAAGTGCAAACCCCTAAGAAATGCAACCACTGGAGAATCATTTGTTTGGGAAATCTCAATCCCAGATACAACCAAATAACAGAGAACATCCAGAATAGACTTCCCTGATTATCCATCCTTTACATGACGTCATCATATAAGTTGGATGATTCTCCTTCCCCCTCAAAAGCCTCCCAGGCTCCTGCTATCTTCAGGATCCATGGAAAATGCCGTCACCCATCCACCAGCGCTGTGCTGCCTGGGTCCCGTGCATCTGGCCTCACGCCCGTCCCTCCACACCACCTGTGTGGCCTCCTCACTGTCCCTTGGATGTATACAGACTCCAGCTCTCAGGGCCACCGCACATGGGGAAACTGCCTGAGGGTTCCCTGGGGATGGTTCCATTCAGGCCCCTCCAACTATCAGCTTCGCTGTCCTGGCCGCCTTCCCTCAGTCCCTGTAAGAATCCACACAAAACGGAAAGAAAAATAGCTAGGAAAGAACATGAATCATTTGTTTACAGGCGCTAATTAATTACTAAGCTCCAAACCTTGATTTCCAGTCTTCCCTTTTTCCCCTCTCTGCCCTTTGAGAATGTTTGGAATCCACATTGTTTCCCAACGCAGAAGTATGTCAGGTTTATTTTTAGCGCACGCACATGATGGCTGAGACTGTTATTCATCCCCCTCCCGCGTCAGTGGGGAGCCAGCGGCGGAGTGTGCAGGCTGCTCCGTGCTCTTCAGATGTGGCTCCTTGGAGCCCAGCTGCTCAGCCGTGGCCCTTTGGGGTCAGTGTGACCCAAGCTGGGGCCAACTCTGGGGAGGGGCGGGTCATCCATCCAGACTGCAGTTCCTCCTCCAGGCCAGGGGCGGCGCTGTGGAGTACAGAGACAAAAGTGAAGCCATTTGTTCCAGGCGGGTTGAGCAGAGTCCTCCTTCCTGGAGAGCAGGTGGGCAGCATGCATATTTGAGCATCTTGACCCGATACGGCTTCTCCTAGAAGAGGAGGCCTGGGAAGAAGCTTTCAGCCAGGGCGGGAGAGGCCTCACGCTCTGCCCCGATGAAGCCACGACACCTGCTCTGCTCTTCTCTACCCCCACATCTCACTCCCCACCCCACCCCGCCCGGGCAGGCCACCCCGGAGCCGGGCAGAGGGGTAGGGACACCACTGACGTGGGAGCTCTTGTATTCCTTCCAGCACAGCTGCTTCCAAGCCCTTAAACCTTTGGGAATCCATGTCCGTCCAGATGGGGCCCAGCAGCTCCGGGAATCACCCTCTGGCTTCCTCGGGGGCATCAGAAAGGTGTGGGCTCTAGCAGACTCTTGCCCAGCGTGAGGGTGATGGGGTGGCTGTGGAGCTGGAAGCCGTAAGCCCCAGGGGGCAGGGACTCTGTCTGCCACAGCCTCTCTCTGTCCCCAGTGCTTGGTGTCCAGGGTGCTTGGCAGAGACTTACTGAATGGCTGTGACCCGAGTTCTAGGCTTGCTGTGCTGCACCAGTGAGGTCGCTCGCCTGTTCTGAGCCTCAGTCTCCCATCTTGCAAATGACTAACAACTCAGCAGGCTCCAGGCAGGGACATTAAAGTAAAACAGTGGCAGGCAACTGCGATCATGTCCCATCAGGTGGGGACACCCGCCCCTCAGCCCCAGCACTCAGGACGGGGAGCCCAGGAGTCCTGCATCTTCCCATTGCTCAAGCAAAGCCAGAAACCTGGACGTTTACAACATCCTGATTCCCAGTGTGGGTGATGCGTTTTACCTTTCAGCCAAAGCACCCTATGCACCAAACCCAAGCTATCCCAAGCAAGGCCTGGCCCAGGGGCCACCAGTGGGACCTCCCAGTGGCTGTGTTTGTGGCTCACTAGGCTGTGGAGGCCTGGGACAGGGTCCTGGGGCGGTGCAGGCAGCGCCTGCCTCGCCCGCCCGAGTGGGAGTAGCTATTATCCCAGCTTAGGGAGGGCGGGGCAGGACTCATCGGAGCAGAGCGGGGCTGTGGGCCTGGCCGGCAGAGCTTTCCACTTAATTAAGGAAGCCGATAAGAATCTAGGCGGAGCGTGGAGATAGGTGGAGAATGAGTTAGCAAACTGTGGCTGGCTGATTGTATCTATTGTCAAAAGCCCAGATATAATATCAGATTAGTACACTTTGTGTGCCTATTCTAACACCGTGTCATTATGGGACGTGGCGTCATTAAAGCCAGCGGGCCCCTTCTCCCCTGACTGTGCAGGTCCAGGCACAGCGCCTCGGCCTCACTCGCCTTCTCTCGACCAAGACTGGCCCCACGCCTTGATCAGGCCAGTGCTGGATGCATCCCATGGGCGGCCAGGCCCTGTCCTCCTGAGCTCTCGGTCAGGAGAGGAAGGTTGACAATAAATCCGGAAACCAACAAAACAAGTAGAGGTTGGGGGAAGTGAGGAGAGAGCAGGCTGGAGGGCATGGGTGGGGCTGGCAGCCTGGCCACACAGCAGGAACTCCAGGAAGGCCGTGTCCACCTGCGCCTGAAGGAGATTAGCGGCTGCTTGGGGCTCCATCCTCGAGCAGCCTCCAAGGCAGGGGACTCATGATGTTTGCTGAGGGTGATGGTGACCGCCTCTGCCACTCCTCTTGTCTCCCCAGACACGGATTCAACAATTCCTGTGGAAGACCCAGTGCAGGATGTCCAGGGAGTGTCAAGAACAAAACAGACCACAGTCCCCACACTGAGGAAGATGACATTCCGAGGAGGGAGAAGGACATTAAATAATTTTTTTTTGGTACCAGGAATCAAACTCAGGACCTTGCACTTGCCAGGCAGGTGCTATGCCACTGAGCTAGATCCCTGGCCCCATTAAATATATTTAAAAGCAACATATAGCTGGGTATGACGGTGCATGCCTATAATCCCAGCACTCAGGAGGCAGAGGCAGGAGGATTGCCTCGAGTTCTAGGCCACCCTGGGCTACATCGTGAGACCCTTTCTCAAAATAAAAATAAAATAAAATAAAATAAAAGCAATGTATAATATGATGGCTGAGGTGAAGATGAAAGTGACAGATTAGCAGGGAGACATCAGACACTTCCCAGAAGGGGTACCATTGAGATGAGATTGAATAGCAGCAAATTCAGATGTGTGAAAGAACTCAGCCAGGGAGCAGGAAAAGCAAGTTCAAAGGCCCTGGGGTTCCATCATGCCAGGTATGTTAAGCAATAGCACAGAGCCCAGGGTGGCTGGAGCAAAGTGAGCGAGGGAGACAGAACAGTGCAGGAGGCCACAAGGGCCCTGGAACCCAGACAGGACCGGCCCTGTGCCCTTGAAAAGGCTGAGTTTCCTCCTTTGAGCGAGGGAAGGTTCTAGACAAAAGAAGGACAGAATCTGACTCCACTCCAAACAGGCCACCGTGGCTGCCTGGAGACAGTGTGGGGAGAGTGGGGGCTGCGAGAATAGCGAGGAGGCTCCCGCATTGGTCCAGGTAGAGAGAGGCTGGTGGCCGGGAGCCCGGATGTGGACGTGGAGGGGAGCCCTGGCTGGCGGGAGGATCTCCTGCCCGCGACTGGATGTGGAGCAGCAGATGACCGAGGGACCACCTGGGACTGGCCGAGCACCTGTCAGGATGTGGCCGACACTTCCTGAGAGCCAAGGGCTCTGGGGGACCTGGCACTGGGGGCTGCCCTCTGCCACCCCAGAAGTCCCCGCTGACCCCAGCTGTCCTCTGCTGATTGGGCCAAGCCGGGGGAATAAGGATTTGGCCCCACCCGGGCCTCTGGGCAGGAAAGGGGCGCCCAGGGCCTTGCCGCAAGATGACACAACACTTAATAATTTCTCCGCCGTGTTTTGCAATGGATTCCCTTTACCGACGGGCAAAGGGAGAAGGGTTTTGCAACTGCTGCAACGGGTGATCATGGCTAATGCCACGCCACTTCCTACCCATGAAGGACTGAGTCCCAAGCAGGCCTCCGAGGTGGCACATGGGCATCTGAATCTCAGCTCGTCCACGTGGCTGGTGACCGTAGGCAAATCGCTGCCCCTCTCTGGACCTCATCCAGTTCCCTGCAAAAAGGAGAGCGGTGGCAGGAATCGTTTTAAAATCACTTACAAACTGGTACCCCACATCCCAGTTAGCATTTCCGGAGCACTTGCTGTATTCCCGGCCTAGGCCAAGCGTCTTCATGCCTCATCTCAGTTAATCCTCACGTCAGCCCTTAAACTGTCATTTTCCCATTCCACAAGTGGGTAAACTGAGGCTTAGAAAGAAGAACATGACTGCTCAGGTCCCACAGCCTGTCAGGGATGGAGAAGGGACTTGGACCCAGGCCTGTCCCACCAAGCCCTAACCCCTGCTGGCAGGAAGACCCCGGGCTAAGGTGAGGTCCTCATCTGGAATTGGAAATGACAAGCTAAAGGGGACCGGGGTGCCTGGAGAGCACGGAGACCCCAATAGCCGTGACCACAAGCAGGAGGCTGCTGCGGGCGCTCAGCGCCGCCATCAGTGCACCAGCTGACCCAGCTTCCCCTCCTCCTGCTGCGCAGCCCCGCGGGGCACACACAGGACAGGGGCTTTAGAATCACCCCGCGCTGCCTGCTGTGACCCTGGATACCTGTCTCCCTCCCACTCCTGGGGACCGTTCCCACCTGCTGCAAGCCATTTATAGGTCCCAGTGTGCAGGGCCCCCAGGACAGCCCTGAGGGAGTGACTTCTTCACCCCACCTGACGGATGGGCAGACCAAGGCACAGGCCCGGAGGGAACTCAGGAGAGACTTTCAGACACAGCCCTGGCCCAGCTGCTGTGCGCACCCCAGACGGCGCCTGCCTGCCAGCCAGAGACCCGGATAAAAGGCCTTCCTCACAAAGCCCATCGCTGTCCCTGCCTCTCAGCCTGTCTGCCTCTCCCTCACGTCTCTCTGTCTCTGTCCCTCTGGGCCCTGTCTCCCCCTTTTCCCGTGTCTCTCAAGCTGTGCGTGTCTCTGCCTGGTCTCCATCTGCCCCGGTGTCCCCGGCCCTGGGCCCGCCCACCCGCCTCTCCATTCCTGGCTCTCTAAATATTGACTGAGGCGGAGGTGTCCCGCCGCCTAATTTGCTTGCAACCCGGGCCCTGCCCCGCCTCCCCCTCACATCCATCACTCAGGGCTTCCCAGGAAAGGAGGCCAGGAGGGGCATCCACAGCCCCAGGACCCGGGAAGCGCCCTCCACTCCGGGGTCCCCTCAGTGGGTGGGAGTGGACTCTGCCTGTGGCTTTCAGTGACTTAAGTCACTTGCCCCAGCCACACGTGGTGCTCTGTCCCCAGGGAAGGGCTGGCGGAAGCTGCCTGTGAGATTGAGAGGTCTTCCCAAGGGCTCCCCGGATCCACGCTTTGCTCCTTAGGGGACACGCGAGGGCCTTTTCCTGCCTTGGCCTCGGCTGTACACGGAGGAAATGAGGGGGTTTCAGCGCTGTCCTGGGGCTTTGAGAAGCTGGGCTGGAGCAGAGGACAGAACCACGACACGGGGAAACCAGGGGCCTTGGCAGTGCCAAACCCGGCCCCAACCTCCAACTCGCTGGGATTTACTGGACCCCTTCGGGCCAAGCCCTGTGACTCCCACTGGCCACATGGCCGGGACCCCATGGTCCTGCCTCATGCTCTGGGCTGAGGGGCAGATGTCGACCCAGTGACCATCCACGCCGGTGTAAAAACACGGCCACAGCCCGGGCTGCAGGAGGGAGCCAGGCAGACAGGCCCAGAAGGGGAACGGGCAGGAGGGAGGCTCACAGGGCCGTCTTGGCTCAGGGCACCCAGCAGCAGAGGCTGCAGTGGGACTGGGGTACATGCGAGCCCCAAGTCATGCTTGGGAGGAGGAAGGAGGAAAGCAGACCGGGCACAGTCCCTACACCTCTGGGACCTTGGGAGCAGACCGCAAAGCAGGCTGAGCTACCCGGAGCCCAGGACTTAGCTGTCAGTACCCACTGTGCCCACCCCTGTGGGCAGGGCAGGCCTTCCAGGCAACGGGCTCCTGTTCTTCCAAAAAGGGCTCCAGTTGGACGCTCAGGAGAGTGAGTAGGGCAGCTGGGAGGTGGGCACAGGGTCCAGAGAAGCGGACTGGGGGAGTCCCTAAAGAACTTGCTAAAGAGCTTCCTCTGATCCGAGACCTGATGGGAGAGGAAAGTGTTTCAGTGGAGGAAGCAGCAGGTACAAAGGCCCCGAGATTGGGGGGAGGAAGCAGGAGAAGGAGGCAGGAGAGGAGGAGGAGAGGGAGGAGAAGAAAGGAGAGAAGAAAGAAAAAGGAGGAAAGAAAAAAGGAAGAAGGAGGAAGACAGTAGAGGAGAAGAGAGAAGAGGAGAGGAGAGGAGAGAAAAGAAGGGGAGAGGAGGGAAGAGGAGAGGAGAAGAGGAAGAAGGAGAGGAGAGGAGGGGAGGCGAGGGGAGAGGAGAAGAGAGGAGAGCAGAGCAGAGCAGAGCAGAGGAAGGAAGAGGAGAGGAGGGGAGAGGAGGGGGTCAGCCACGGTGCAGCAGCAGCAGGTCCCCAGGAGGCTGATCTTCATTGTGGAGGCCGCAGAGCCGCGGTAGGCCGTGGAGTGGGGCAGTCTGGCAGCGCAGGCAGAGTAGCTACAGCGCCGATCCCGTGAGCAGGAGTCTGGCTGGAGGCCGCAGCTCATGGCGCCTGAGCAGTGCTGGGGTAGGAAGCAGAGGCTGGGGAGTGGGTGAGGTGGCAGGAAGCTTCGGAAGCGGTGACAGGGGCAGGTATCCATGGCTGCCCTATCAGCACATGCCAGGGTGTAGAAACGTTTGTTGTCCTTGCTTTACAGCGAGGAAACTGAGGCATGGTGGGATCAGTGCCCTGAGATGGCCCGAGCCCTCACCTGCCCCTGCCTCAGTGTCCCCGGGTGCTTGTAACCCTCCGGGATCCAGGGACATGGGGTAGATGCATCTTCCTGGGCCCTCCCCCCGCACTGGGGACACACAGGAACCCCATCCTGTGTCACCAGCCACTGTGTCCTTTCAGCCTCCTTGAGAAGTCGGTGTTATTACTCCGAGGTCCCCTGCCACAAACCCTGTTTCCACCCCCGTGGCGCTGGCACTGGCACCTGTGGCTCAGGCAAAGCCACCTCAGGCCTGTGCTATTATCTGGTGGGAAGCAAGAGGCACAGGGGCCACCTGGGGCCCCTGATAGCATGGCCAGACGGCCGGCCAGGAGATAGTCACAGCCAGATTCCAGCCGGTGACGGGTGACAACACCGCGGCCAGGGCAGCCCACTGGGTCTGGAGGTGCACGGGCAGGCTCTTGAGGGCGGGCAGGGAGGGATGGACGAGGGCACCCAGGGGTGAAAAGCACAGGCCAGCGGTGTGCTGGGGCAGTGCCTTCCCACGCAGGTCCCTGGGACAGAGCAGGGGCCGGCATCGGTGAGGAACAGGGTTAGGGAAGCCGGGTGCAGAGCTCAGAGGAGAGGAGCGGGGAGGCGGGCGGGTCGGAGTCAGGGCCTCCCCGTGAGGCTGGAGTCAAAGCAGATCACCGGGGCTTAGGCTGCGCTAAGGAGCTTGGATCTTAGTTAGGGGCCATGGGGAGCCATAAAAGGCTTGAGGCAGCGGTCAGGGTGGCCGTGAGCAGGACTGAGCTCACCTCGCCGCTGTGCCGCGGGGCCCAGAGGGGTCTGAGCAACCGCGGGTTCTGAGATCTGCAGCTCTGGCTTCCCGGGCCTTCCTGCTTCCAGTGGGCAGGGTTCTGGAGTCCCGGGGTGGCCTTGCTGCCCCCCACCTGGACCTCCGGGGGAACCTTCCGGGCTGCGATTATCCCAGTGCTGAGCACTAATTAGCTGGGTTTCACTTGAGCCCTCTCCACTCGGCTTGGAGAGGGGCCCCTGGAGAGGCGCTGCCAGGTTCCCACCCCCAGGGAGGCCTGGAAGGACAAGACATGGGCCTGCACTGCTTCCGGAACCACTGGGACCCAGTGAGGACGGGGAGGAGGCCGAGCAAATTCTCCGGCACCCCCAGTCCTACTCCCTCCCTGGAGCACCCAGTGCCTGCACCCCTTCCCTCCTCCTGCCTCTGGGGGCCGCCCAATCCTGCCTGCCCCACCCCAGCTCCTCCACTCCTTCATGTCCACCGTCCCTCCCCTCGTCACCCCTCATCTCTGTCTCTGCCCCCAGCCATCCTCCCCTCCCCCTGGTCCCCAGTGACCTGAAATCCAGGCAGGGATGCTCTTCTGGTCCAGCTCCTGAAGGAGGTGGGGTGAGGGCCAGGCCCATGCCCTGGAAGGACCAGCAGGTTTAAGGTAGTAACTTAAACCTGCTGGTCCTTCCAGCTCAGCTCCGCTCTGGACCGCCCAGCCTGACCCCGACTGCAGCCCTGGGCCAGCTGCTTGGAAGGAGACCCTGCTCAGAGCCTCCTGGGACTCGGAAGCACAAGCAGGAGCAGCGGCCAGGACCTCCGCACCACACAGCGCAAGCTGGAAACATCATGGCCCGATCTGCTCATGGGAAGACTATGGCTCAGATAGTCCAAGTCAGAACTGGACTCCAGCACTTAGGAAGGGACTCAGACTTAAGTCAATATAGGGGCCCCCCTTCTGCTCCAGCCCCCCCACCCAAGTCCTGTAGAGGTCACTTGGCCTCAGTTGCTGGGGAGTTCCACAAATGTCCATGTGCCCCCATTTCTCTAGCCTTTTGCTTTTTCTGTACTGGGGATTGAGCACAGGGTCCTTCCACCGAGCTACATCCCCAGATGTAGCTTTCTATTTCTGTTTGCTATTTTGAGAGAGGGTTTCCCTAAGTCATTAAGCTGTTCAAGCTGGACTCCAGCTCAAAATCCTCCTGCCTCAGCCTCCCGGAGTGCTGGTGTTACAGGCACGCACCACCATGCCCAGCCCATTTCTCTTCTCTGTGTTTTTTAGCACAAGCAGAAGAACAAGGGCCACTTTTGTGCACACCTGATTTTTCCGTTAGTGCAGTAGGCTGGGTGAAGGTGAGCAGCCTCCACGCACCTAACTGGTCCCGCTCATTCAGCCCAGTGGTTTCCAGGCTCTGTGTGAATGCGCCAGCTGTCCCCAGCCCCTCAGCACACAAGCATGCACACACACGTGCACACGCACGCTGAGTTAGGGAGCTGTGGACGGAGGCCCCCCGGAGGTCACACTGAGTCTCCCAGGGTCGTGCTTGAATACACGGGCGGCCGAGCAAGAACTTCTGGCTCCTGTGCCTGCTCCGAACCACACCAGGCAGAAGCCCCGTGGCCACTCTAGGGAAGGTGGTTGTGGTTGAAATTCGCAGGGGCCAGCGGGGCATGAGAGCCCCCAGGGTCATGACTGGGGCTTCTCCCATCTCCTCCATAGGACCACTGCCCTCTGCCCTCTGCCCATGTCGGGAAAGTGTGGGGGAAATAAAAAGGATCCACCCTATAAAATAAAAGCAGTAATGCTTTTGGAAAACCACAAGATGGGGAAACCAAAGCAAAGAGGCCACATCAGGAAGCCCCAGAGTAAAGGGACCACCAGTCGAGGACCAGGCAAAAGCTGGGATCTGAGAGGTGCCCAACCGCTGCTCTCCTAGGAAACACACTGGGGCATTTCACCCTGGGCTCTGCCAGCTCCACCTCCTCCCCCTCTCCTGTCCTACCCCATGGGGTGGGGGGCTCCTCCCTCCCAGTCATCCAGGGGCACTGAGCCCTCCATGGGGGAGAGGGATGGGGGAAGTCAGACCGCAACCCTCTTCTGCCCACCTTCCCCTCCTCCTTGCTGTTCCTGCCTCAGGGCCTTTGCACTAGCTGTTCCCTCCTTCACCCAACACCTCAGGGCCCCGCCCTTCCCTTCCTCAGGTTTGGACCTAGAGTATCCCTGACCTCTGCAGTTGGAAGCAGGTAAACCCCCTCCTGCCCATCACCCCACCTGCCGCATCCCGCTGTGATGCTGTGGGCTCCATGAAGACAGACATCTGGACTGGCTTTCTGCTGCGTGCCCCAGCTTAGAGCAGTGCTCGGTCCTACCATTGCTGGGTCGTGACTGCAGGGTCTTCTGCATGCCGGGCTCTGGCTACAGACTCAGCAGGGAAGAAAATGAGAGGGTTGGACAGGGCCACAGAGGCCTGGGCCAGGTCTCACTGGCCCTCCCCAGGCTCAGACCTCAGGGAGACCACGGACCGAGGGCAGCTGGTCCTGCCGCGCTGCACCGTCCCCCACATCCAGCTGACGCTTCTGCTGTGACCCCCATGGAGTTACTCTTCCTCCCCAGAAAGTGCCGGGCTCCGTGACTGCTGTGACCACGTAGCCACTAGTCCGTGCTTTTACGGGCTTCACGACATAGCTCCAGCTGACCACAAGTCCCCTCAGGGGACCCACGCAAACTGGACAGGCTGGGCTGTTTGGGGATGAATTGATTTTAGGTTTTGTCCCTTTTGCTTCCATTAGTTCGTTCAGTAGCCGTTTACTTACCGGGCAGTAAGTGTGTGGGCATCCCAGAGCCCCATGTCCAGGCAGGACTGAGACACGGGGACCCAGAAACAAGTTCCGCGGCTTGGCTGGCTCTAGAGCACCAAGGCATTAAGAAGCAGGCACATCCGAAAACGCAAATGAAACCACAAGGAGCTGGCCACACAGATGCCTGGATCTCTCGGATTGAAGCGCGTGGCCACTCTGGGTGCACAAACGCTTCGGAAGCACGGGCAGTGGCAAAAAGGCTCTGCACTCGGGTCCTGGGTGTGAACCCAGCCAAGACGAGAGCTGGCGTCCACAGAACACATGAGCACGAATGCCCTTGGCAGCTCGGTTCCCAACAACCCCACCCCGGAGTGACCCCTGCCCACATCAGCCGCCCAGCCTGCAGCGAGACCCCTCAGGGAGCGCGGGGCGGTAGAGAGAAGGGGCGCACAGCACACGGCAGACGGGCCGCGAAAGCTCCGTGGAGCACAGGAAGCCGACCCAGTGCAGGCATCCTGAGCAACTGCCACGGACTGGTGCTGGGGCACAGGCAGAGCCAGCCGGCCAGGAGCCAGGAGAGCGGGGAGACCCCTGAGAGATGAGAAATACTCTGTCCACACGCCCAGCGCTGGGTGTGAGGGGTGTCCTGGCCCTCCACACACACTGTGCTGTCGTGCACCCAGCTTGCAGGTCCAGAAAACGTTCACGTTTTCAAAGGTCTAACCGAGAAAAGGGAAGGAAGCTCACATTAGCAAAGAGATGGAAGAAAGGCGTAAACAAGGACCTGGGGGTTTGAACCCACTAGGAAGCCTGGGAAGGGGCCATCCTGCGGGGAGGTGGTCCAGGATGGACCTCGGCTTGATCCTACACGCTTGCGTGTTCTTAGAGAATGGATGCCTGTACTACTACAGCCGATTTTTATTTATTTTATTTTAAAGAGAATAAAACCAAGCAAAATAAAACAATAAATCCAATCAAAACAAACCAGTGTAAGTGACACCCGACTTCAAAACAATACAAAATCAACAATGGTTAGCATAATGCCTCTTGTTGTCTTCAAAATAGCTGCAGAGGGGCTGGGAGTTTGGCTCAATGGCTTAAGTGCCTGTCTGGCAGGTGCGAAGTTGTGAGTTCGATCCCCAGTGCAAAAAAAAAAAAAACTGCAGATACCTTCAAACATAGTAAAAATCAAACAAAACAAAACAGAATAGAACCAAAAACACAAAACAATGAATGCAATCAAGGGCTTCAAAATAGGGTGATTAAATCCAAAATGGCTACTATAATATATCTTGCTATCTTTGAAATAGTTGCCCATGCCATCAGATACAACAAGATCAAACAAAACGAAACAATAAAACCCCAATCCAACAAAACAATGAAAGTGATACAGAACTTCAAAACAAGATAATAGAGAATTAACAATGGCCACCACCTTCAGGAGATCCCCATAGATGACACAATGCGTACCGTTATCCTCTGAACAGGTGATCAGACCACTGGCCCTAGACCTGCAAGGTCAATGAAACACCAGACACCACAAGCATCCAATTGCATCTCACCTCAATAGTTAACATCAAAGTCTGTGTTTCTTCGGATCAGCCAGTTACTTGGGGGAGGGGAGGATTGGCTCTTGTTGTTTCCCAGCCCGCACACCAGAAAGGGCTGGGGTTCAGCTATCGCCCTGGTAGTGACCACCCATGCATGGTGCTGGCTTGCAGTGGGTGTTTGCTTCTTGGTGAATTCTTGTTCTCTTCCCCTGTAGTCCACAAATGGCACTGACTCACAGGAAAAGACTGGGGTCTGGTTGTCCCCCCGGCAGTGGTGGCCCACACGTGGCACTGGTTCACCACTACAACCATTTTTTTTTTCAGCACTGGGAATCGAACTCACAACCTCATGCCTGCCAGACAGACACTTAAGCCACTGAGTCAAACTCCTAGCCCTACTTTTTTGAGGCAGGGTCGCACTATGTAGCTCAGGCCAACCTTGCACTTGCATTGTAGCCCAAGCCAGCCTCGAACTCACAACACCCCTCCTACCTCAGCCTCCCAAGTGCTGGGATTAAAGGCATGCACCACCACCCCTAGCTACTACAGCCATTTTAAATCAACATTTAATATAAAAATGCAAAAGGAAACCAGGTGGAGTGTTGCATACCTGTGATTCCAGCACTCTGGGAGGCTGAGGCAGGAGGATCACAAGTTCTAGCCCCACCTGGGCAACTTAGCAATCTAGCAAGATTCTGTCTCAAATTTTTGAAAAACCAAAATTTAATAGGGCAGGAAGAGTAGCTCAGTCCCATGCACAAAGCCTCAAGTTTCATGTCCAGCACAGAAAAGAAAGAAAAAAAAAAAAAAGGCAGAGACAAGCCAGGCAAGGATCAAAGAGCACCCCATATGTGCTGGGCAGCTCTCATGCACTTGGGGCCACACACTCCGGCTACCCACCCCTTGTCCCCTCAAGTTCTCCTTCATTCAGCAACAGGTGGAATCTGAGGGCCAGAAACCCAGGGTCACCCTGCTCCCCTGTGGCCTTATGCAAGACCTGGTGCCTGTTTCCCAGGGGAGGAGACAGGTCAACGAGGCGAGTGGTGGGGACACCCACTTTCAGGGTGCTTGAGGGAGGGGACCCGGCTGAAAGTGCCAAGTGACCTCACAGGGCACAGGGCTGGTCACATGAAGACTCAGGGCCCCTCCTTCTAGAACACCATGAACTTCAGGATGGTAACAGCAGACCTTAAATGGGGGCCAGGGGCTTCTCACACAGAGGACCCCCATGATGCCCGCCCTGTCCCCCTCAATTTACCAGGGACTTTTGCCAGCACCAAGGTGGTATGGAAGGGCTCTCCAATAACATTCAGGCAGTCAGGAAGCTCCTTTTCCAGAACTTTCCATCCCGAGGCTGCTGTTCTGTGGGTGGGTGTTTGCAAGGTGGCTGGGGCTCCCCCGACACAAGGGGCAACACTGAGGAGTCCGTCACAGCCTGCAGGAAGGAGCGTTCAGTCTGAGGAGTACTGAACTGGTTGTTGGACACACCTGACTTTTGACTCTGCCAGGTCAAGAGTAAAAGGTCAAGTCTCTCAGGGGCAGATTCTGGAAGGGAAACTGAGGCAGAGTGGGTGGCTTATCCCAGGTTGTAAAGCCAGATGACAGCAGCACTGGAATTCGCACCCAAGCCTTCATGGCTCCAAAGCCGTTGCAAAGGCGGTGGGAGGCAGGCAGAGGCTGGCTCGGTCCGGCGCCCTCTGCCCCGCTGACTCCCCTCCACATTTGGAACTGCTGCTCAGGGCGCACAGTCTTTGCCAAGTGCGGGTTTCGCCATCCCCGGCGGGCCGAGCCTGGGAATCCTCCCAGAGCACGACGGGGCCAGCCAGGCTGGTGAGGCCAGGTCAGAGCAGCAGGTACGGAGCCCATGCCAGCATTCCTCCGACCCAGCTTCAGATCCGGCCTCTGCCGCCCACCTGCTGTGTGACCTCAGGCAGGGCACAGCCCACTCCCAACTCCTGGGTCCTTTCTGTTTTTTCCCTGGGAACCTCCAGTGGCCAAAGCAGAACTGTTCAGTTCCTCACTGTGCAACATGTCACCAAGATTGCCTGCATGAAGACCCACCATGTCTGTCTGTCTGTCCCTTCTGACCCCACTCCCTCCTCCCCCACCCCATCCCCCTGTGCCGGATGCATACTCTCCATGGGGTTTGCTGGTCTGTGTCCAATTTGAAACTGACGTTAACATACGCACAGTAGACGCATAGCCTAGCAAGTCCTTAGATAGATTCTCCTACACATTTTATCATTTTTACGTACTCCTGGCACCACCGTCCGAATTTGTCTGCAGCATCCCAGAAGGAATCTTCAGGTGCGAACTCCCCTCCCCACAGAAGGAACCACAATTGTGACTTTGAGCTCCTCGGCCTGCTTTAGAACTTTGTAACAGAGCCTGGCTTCCGTCACTTGGTATACTATTTTTATTTTTATTTTTATTTTTATTTTTATTTTTTATTTTTTATTTTTGGCAGGACTAAGGATTAAACCTAGGACTGAACTACATCCCAAGACCTGTTTTTTTTTAATTTTGAGATAGGAAGGACTTGAACCTGTGATCTTCCTGCCTCAGTCTCCCAGAAAACCGGGACCACAGGTGTGCGGCACCAGCCCAGGCTAGCATGATGCTTTCAAGGTTTATCTGGGACGGGCAGCGGCTAGCAGCCCGCTCCGCGGCTTGCGGGACAGTAGTCCCGCGTGTGGCAGAACCAAGATTTGTGTATCTCCTCCGCTACTGAGATAGGTAGGTTGTTCGCCGAACTTTTTGACTAATACAACTAAAACGCTACCACTGTGCTTACAGGAATGCTGCTCGCCTGTCTCGGGTGACACAGCTGGAAATGGGGACGGTGAAGACCCCGCCTGGCAGAACTGTTAGAAGAAGGAGAAGAGGCACATCTTGAGGCTTGCTTTTTGTAGATATGCTTTTTATCTCTCTTGGGTAGTTGAAGGCCAGGTATTTATTTGGGTGTGATTTTGAACCGGCAGAACAATGACAGCAGTTACAAGGGGCTGCAGGTGGCCTTCAGCCAGCTGGGGTACGGTTTGCCCCCTGTTTATCCTTTTTCTTTTGCCTGAATTGAGAGTCAGTTGTAGATACAATGTGACTTCACCCCTAACCCTCCCAGCAAGTATCTCCTGCCTCTCCATCTCACACACAAGCACACACACACGCACACACACACGCACATATGCACACACACGCACGCACACACGCACGTGTGCGTGCCCAGTACCAACATCAATTCAGGACGTTTATCAGTACTATTATCAAATCCAGGCGCATAGCCTCCATCCCACAGCTGCCTGGAGTTCCGGGTCTTTATGACCTTGCTTTCGGTCCTTCTGCTACATTCTGTCTGACACCACTCAAGCCAGGTCCTTCCTTGTCACTCGTGAACTGGCCACTTTGAGGGTGACAGGCCCATGTCGTGCAGAGAGTCCCTCGCTCTGGGTTCGTCTGATGCTGCTCCACAGTGAGCTTTGGCTTCTGCGTTTCTGTGGGGATAGGGCCGAGGCAATGCTGGAGTCCTGTGTGTCCTATCTGGTGACACACAGCCATGAGTTGTCCCACTGCTGGAAAATGGGGACAAGGAAAGATCCCACCCCCACAGAGCTATCACAAGGATTAACAATCTGCAGCCCGAGGCTCGCTTTGTGATTAGCATCTCCCTGTCCTTGGAGGGAGCACCAGGCACCTGGCAGAAGAAACACAGGGCTGCCCCAGCCCAGACCTGTCCCGTGGCCAGTCCACGCCCTGTGTCCCAGAATTTACACCCAGGGAGAGACATGGCCAGAGAGGAGCCTGGAATTCTAGTCGGACCAGGCCCTGGGCCTGTGGATGCTGGCTCAGCCAGATACCCTAGTTGAGCAAGGATTCCCAGAGAGCCAGGGGGCTTTTGGCTGTCCTCTGGGGGACAGGGTGCTGTAACTGACAGCCAGTGGGTGGGGCACGTCGCGCAGCCCCAGGACAATGAGTGGTCCCACTCCAAATCCCTGCGGTGCTCAGCCAGAAAAGTCCAATCCACACTGAAGTCACAGCCACCGGGAAAGCTGGGGTGGAGAGGACCCGGCTATCCTCTGCCACTCGCTTCCTACCAGGGCCCAGCTGGCTGCAAAGAAAAGACAGATCGGGACGCTCCGGCAGCAGCCAGGACTTGAGGACAGTTCACATCGTGCAAAGGGAGCTCTGCCTCCCAGGTGTGGTGGTTTTGTTTGTTATTTTCCTGCACTCACAAGGGTTCAAATCTGTACCACCAAAGGGGGTTTAAGAATATCACAACTGCCAGGAGTCATGGCCCATGCCTGTAATCCCAGCACTCAGGAGGCTGAGGGAGGAGGGTCGCTATGAGTTTGAGGCCAGCCTGGTTTACATAAGCAAGTTCAAGGCCAGTCTGCACTACATAGTGAGACCCTGTCTCAAAAAAGTCAAAATTAAAAAAAAAAAAAAGGATATTGCAACCTCTGGGGAGCTGGGGTGGGGACCCCCATGGGTGTTGGGAGTCCTTTCCTCAAAATACAGGTACACAGGCTCCCAGTGGCCAAATCAGCGATGATTTTGGCAGATACATAAATTAACAATGATGATGATGATGATGATGACATACTACAACATAATGGATAAACCAGAAAGTCATCCATCCATGTTGCTGATAAAAATAAATAATTGAAAGTTTGATGACATTTAAGATATTTACACAGTTGCGAAGTACATCCCCTCAAGCACTGACTAATGGCAGAGGGGTCGAAGAACCTGGCAACTGGGAAGCTGGCGGGTAGTGCTTCCACGGAGCGATCCAGCTGCAGTCATCGGCCAGAGGACAGGGAGGAACGCGGCCTCCCTGCTGTGACTTTCCTGCAGCGTCAGCCCACAAGGAACTACGCAAAGCCAGCGAGGGGCACGTTACGGACCAGCTGCCTGGCATCCTGCGAAGCACCAAGGCAGGCTGGGGGGTCACTCAGGATACGGTGCTTGCATAGCACATGTGAGGACCTGGGTTCCATCCTCAGAATGGGGGAGCGGGGCACAAGGTCATGAAGGTCGAGGACAGGCTGCAGAACTGGTCCAACTTAAAGCGGATGGGGCAAAGGTGGCAACTAAATGCCACGTGTGACTTCAAATCAGATCCTCTCACTGCGGGGCAGGAGGGCAACTGGGGAACCTGACGGGTTGGCGCAAATGGGAGCAGTGTGTGGGGTCCATTTCCTGATACTGGTGGTTCCACTGGAGTTATGTAGACAGCACCCCCTTTGGCAGGCACTGTATATCAAAGCATTAAGGGATCATAAAACAACAGATCAGTGATTTATCCTCAAATTACTCAGGAAAAAAAATTATCTTTGTGGGGTATTGGCAATTTTTCTATCAATTTGAGATCTTTCTCAGAAAGATTTTGTTGTTGTTGTTGTTGTTGTGGTTTTGAAACCGGATCTCATTGTGTAGTTCAGACTGACCTTGAACTCACTACATAGCCCAGGCTGGCCTTGAACTCACAGTGATCTTCCTGCCTCAGCCTGTCAAGTGCTAGAATCATAGGTGTGCGCCACCATGTCAAGCTGAAAACTTTTTTTTTTTTTCTTGAGACAGGGTCTGGCTGTGTAGCCCAGGCTGGCCTTGAACTCCTGGCGATCCTCCTGCCTCAGCCTCCCCAGTGCTGGAATTATAGGCATGCACCACCACACGCAGCTCAAAGGTTGTTTTTTCAAACATGAGCTGGGGGGTTGCAGAATGAAGCAGAGGTTTAAATGCCATTCATGGGAATGAAAACAGATGCTGGGAGCCTGTGCCGTGACTCAGCTCACTCACCTGGAGCTCCCCGGGTGAGGTACTGTGTGTGACTGTCAGAAGCCCTGGCCCTGTAGCATTGTCTGCCTGGTTCTAAAACACTGAGAAGAGGAAACCAGCTCGGTGTGTGTGAGTGACGAGATGGACAAGTGACTGACAGCGCATCTGCTAGGCAATAAAAAGAACAGCTGTGTACACGCAACACCCCAGCCCATGTTCTGGGCACAACATAGGCTTGAAGAAGCCAGACACGTGCAGGTCACTCGGGAGGCTGATGCAGGAAGTTCACGAATCTAGCCCAGCCTGGCCAACTTAGTGAATTAGTGAGCCCCTGTGTTATGGTTTATACATTTTGTCAACATGAGAAGTCTAGAAGCTTAATTAAGTAACTCAGCAGCTCTACATCCTGGGGTGTAGAGCACAAGCAGTTACCTGGTCATTGTGTCAATACGAGAAGGTCTGAAGTTTAATTGAGAGTCAGAAGGGAGCCAGGGTTCTTTGTAAATATCCTCATCCTATGCAAAGGAAGGCAAGGAGATTTGTGAATGCTACACCCACCCTGGTGGTGGTGGGGGGTCCTGTGTACAGTACTAGGGAGAAAACGAGGCTTGCTCTTGCCCCTTTTTGCTCTGGTTGCTGCCTTGAAGTGTTGCCCTGGTGCCATGCCACCCTGCCTTGCAGCCAGCTGATGATGGACTGAAACCTCCAAAAACTGTAAGCTAAATAAACCTTTCCTTCTCTAATTTTGGGTGTCAGGTGTTCTGTCTCAGCAACCAGTGAAAGGCACCCTGTCTCAATCAATCAATCAAAACATAAGACCTGGGGTGTAGCTCAGTGCGAAGGCCCTGGTTCAATCCCCAGTATCACCAAAAGAATAGAGATGAGAGAAGCCAGACACATGGTATCTACTGCAGGGTTCTTTTTTATTTGAAGCACAGACACGAGTTTACTGTTAGAAGTCAGGAGAAGGAGCCCTCGAAGTCAGCTGGCAGCATGTGTCCCCTTGACTGGGACGCGGGTGGGTCAGTGCCAGGAGGTCCCCAGGGCCGACCCCCGTGTGGTGTGACTCCCCTGCGCACAGGACACGAAGGTGAGAGGACAGAAAGCAGTGCAAGGCTTTCAGGAGGAACAGATGGTGCAGGGACTGAGCCGTGGGAGAGCTGGACAGGGAGCGGAGATAAAGGGGACGTCAAACAAGGCGCCACACGGTTCCTGCAGGGACCCATGACAGCCTCATCCAACAACCGGACAGGACGCTCAGCCTGCACCTGAGCCCAGGGGAAAAGGCAGGATGGGTCCCCTCTGCTCTGGAGAGTCACTGAGGTGAGGCGATGGCATGAGAGACGGGGCGCCCTCTCCCCCACAGCCCTCGGACCCTGCCCACCGGGCTCCCTATGCAGCCTTCCTCCTTGCCGGCCACCTGTGTCCTTGCCAGGGCTCCAGAGCTGGGGCAGGGATCTGATGCCAGCGATAAAAATAAAAGCTCCCCAGTCACTCCCAGCCTCTGCCTCGCCTCACAGAGGTCCCGGCCGGGACGGCCCGGGTGGCCTGGCCAAGGCCTCCAGGCCTGGCGCTGAGGCCCCGGGGGAGCAGGTGGTGGCTGGTGGTGGCGGCACAGGGCAGAGGGGTTATTCAGGGTGGCGCGGGACATCTGGCCCTAGCCCAGCAGCCAACACACGCTGTGAGCTGCAGCAGCATCTGACCCTCTCTGTTTCCAAATTCAAGGGCCCCTCAGCAGGTCACGCACGGGCACCAGGAAGGCAGGACTTTGAGGTTAGCAGAGAAGTGTCCATCACTTCCAAGGGTCTGGAGCAAGCTTGACCTGACCCATAATCACAGGGCCGGCCCCGAAGACAGGAAACATACGTTCCCAGCGGTCTTCATGTGCTTTACTTCCACAGTAGCAGATCATCACAGAACTCCTTCCACCTGATGGAACTTCTTCCGAAGCAAAGAGCTGGTCTGCGCTCAGTAGGCGCTCCTCCCACAAGGAAGCACTGGGCATCACTGAGAAATGCAAATCACAGAAACAGCTCCTACGAGTTGATTAGGTTTTGTCCAACTTCTATCAGTTAGATTCAACTGCCAGGAACAGGCAGCCCCAATGACAGGGACCTCAACCACAGAGATTTATTTTCTCTCATGTAAATAAGCCCAGAGTGAGGCACGCAGGGACTGGTGTGGCTGTTCTACTGCCATCAAGTGCCTTTTGTCCTTTACTACCACGCGTGAAGTACATGGTTCCCGGGCTTCCGTACTTGCCTCATGGTTCAAGATGGCCCCTGCAGAGCTGGCCATCACATCTGAGTCCCAGGCAAGAAACAAGCAAAGAGAATGTGCCTCACAGTTGAGTCAGCCCCTTTAAAGAATTTCCCTGAAAGCCCCGCCTACAACTTCTATTTAGTTCATTAGCTGCAAAAGACCCAGGAAAGTAGGTTCTTCATAGACTGCCTGCCCCTGCCAACAGAGGGAGCCCCCTTGCCCAGAGTGAAGGAGGGCAGTAAATATGAAAACTACTGCTGTAGACACAGTCTCCACCTTCGCTCTGCGTGAGTTAACCTGTCAGATCTGCACAAAACCCTGAGGAATTTCATTATCTTCCTGTAACAGGAGGAGGAGAAAGTAAGGCCCAGCAAGTCGGCATTGCACGGCTAGGAGGAGGTGGACTGGGGCCTCCGCGTGGCCTCTGAGTCTCACCACCAAGCGGCAGTGATGATGTTGACAATGACAAGGTGAACGCACACAGGGCCAGCACTGCTCTCCACAGCGTTTGGGGCGGGCGCCATGATGGTCCCGCTTAAGGAAACGGAGGCCCAGAGAGGTGCAGTAAAGTACCCAAGGCCACACAGCAAGCATTAAGAGGGTTAGCACTGGTCCTGGAATTGTGGGTGCTTTCGAGTTCCTTCTTTGACTGATACTCTACATTCTCTGGCCTTGCCACCGGGACCAGGCATTGCTTAGGAAATGGGCTAAAAAGAAAACACCCTTTGGCGGTCCAGCCTCCTACCCGATCCCCTCCCCCACAGCCCCCAGGAGCCACAGGGAAGCCCGCCCCCAGGCAGCCTCGCCTCTCTGCGGGCCAGGCTGGTGCCCTCTCCCCTGCTTCCCCAAGAACTCTCCCCTTCTTGGCACCCAGCGTCGCTCCGCCCGCACCCCCACCGCCTGCCCCTCTTCCTTCCTGGCGCAGCTTGCATGGCTCGGGGGCCTGGGTCACAGGCTCTCAGCCCCGCTCTCCCCGCACCCTTCACCCACTGCACTCTGCCTCCCCCTGGGGCCGAGAGGCCTGTTCGATTCCATCAGCAGACTTATCAAGGACGCGCCGGGTGCCAGGCCCTGGCAGGGCCACCCACTCGCTCATACTCCAAACAACGTCTGTTGGCCCTGTGCAGAGGCCCTGCCACCCCTCTGTCCTCTTTGTCCCCTCCACGCCTCCCCTCACACACTGAGCTCGGCCTGTCTCAGGGCCTTTGTACCTGCTATCCCTCTGCCTCTCCCCAGGCGCCTTTAACCACTTCCTCCTCTTGGCTTCCTCCTCAAGGCCACATCACAGCCTGCATGACCGACGTGCCAACTACCTCTCATACCTGTGACAACGGCAGCTGAGGGGCAGGGACACCCTGGGCCCACAGAGGTGCCTGCTGGATACCCGGTGACTGTACGCACAATTCTAGTAAGGAAGACCAGCCCTGAGCAGCCCCGGGCCTTGCCAAGGCCGCCAGCAAGCCATGAGCTCAGAGCTTGCTTTGCTCTCTGCCCAGGCATCTCGCCCCTCAGAGGGTGCTGGTCTGTCTGCCCATAGCACGCAAGCTGGGCATGCATGGACCTGGATTGGAACCCCAGCTTTGCTGCTCTCTGAGCAAGGGACATCCCACACGGAGCCTCAGTTTCCCCAGCACAGTAACACAGACCGCTGCCTTTCTGCTTCAGAGGACACTCCGGGCCCCAAAAGGCCCTGTCCCCTGGCCTGCCATGGCCTCCTTGGTCTCCCAGTCTGGGCCTCTGTCACCACCCTGCACACAGCCACAGCTTATAGCACCATCCAAAGTGAGCCAGCTGGTGGCCAGGGGTCACTTGGGGTCAGCCAGGTCAGCCAGGCCCAGAAAGAGCTGGGTGGGGACAGAAGAACTGGAAACAGAAAGCAAGTGGCTGGGGTCGTGACGGGAGGCAGGTGAAGGAGGGACCTCAGGCTCCAGCACAGTGGGGGATTCAGAGCTCTCCTTGGCCACTCACCAGCTCTTGGGACAATGACTGCACCTCTGTGCCTCAGTTTCCCCGCCTGGAGGATGATAAGGAGCCCCCACGTGACTGGTGCTTACAAGGAGAAAAGGTACATCATGCACATCGCCAGGCACCGGCGCCACCACCCGGGGCGGCCTTCGGACCTCCCCACCCCTCCCTGCCCCACTTTCCTTCCTGCAGAGCCCTCGTCCCCACCTGTCATTATCTTGTGCCAGTTGCTGAATACTGAGTGTTTGTCTCTCCTTATAAATTGTCACCTTCATCCTGGCCACCACTTGTCCCCAAAGCCCAGTAAAGAGGCTGGCACACAGCAGGTGCTCAATAAATGCTTGTCAAATAAACGAAAAATAATGAGGCAAATAAACATCTAGGAGATGAAGACAAAACCACCTCAACAAGTCCGAGCAGAAGCCGGGGAGGAAGGGACCTCCCCAGGTGTCCAGAGGGAGCGGCTCCCCTGCCCGCCCCTGTGCCATCCCTTCCTCTTCCCAGCTGCGTGACGGTCGCAGGTCACTCCCCTCCTGGAGCCTGTCTGCGGCCCTGGGGCGGCCTCTGCACAGGGCGCAGGGCCCAGCTCACCTTCCCACCAGCCTCGGTGGCCTGCAGGGCCTGCCTGGCAGAACAGGCCTCAGGCCAGCGGGCTCATCTGGGCGAGGGCCTGGGGTGCTGCTCTGCCCCCAGCGGGGGACTCGGCTCTCACCCTCCCAGCTGGGCCCCTTCCTGCCCTCTCACACCCTGACCTTTCTTGTTTCAGGGCTGCTGAGTGGGCCCCCCTCTCCTCCCTGCGGGCCCTCTCCTTCGTGGCCTGCTGACCCATGGGGTGGGTGTCACCCCACCTGTGACGTCTCCCCAGTCCTCTGGCACAGTTCCTTCCACAGTGCTCGCCCCGAGAGCTGCTTCTCCAGCTCTCAGGGGTCGTCACAGGGGCTCTGGTTCAGGTTCCCTTTCTGCTCCTTCCAAACTGTGACACTGCGTGCAAGTCACATCACTGTGGGGCCTGGCAAGGAGTCCCCCCAGGAATGAGATGGGGGTGAAGAGCCCAAAACAGCCTTGCAACCCCAAACTCTCCTCAGAGACCTGGAAATCAGAAGGAGCCCACATTCCACCTTAAATAGTAACTTAAATTATATCCCCAGACCTTCTCCTTTTATTTTGAGCCAGTGACTTCCTAAGTTGCCCAGGGTAGGCTGGAACTTGCAATCCTCCTGCCTCAGCCTCCTGAGTAGCTGGGATCACAGTTGTGCAGGACTACGCCTGGCTTGATTCTCACATTACCAACTGGGAAACAGCTGGGGTGGTTCCACGCATGCTCGCGTGGATTAGAGCAAGGCCAGGTGTGTGAGGCTCCCAAGCGCCCGGCCACCCGGGATTGTTGAGGACGGCAGCCAGGCTTGCGGTTCCCAGGCTGCTCCCTGCACCCCCGCTGTGTCCTCTGCAAAGCAGGTAGCCACAGCCACCGGGCAACTCTCAGTGACCAAACAGGAGCGCGGTGACGGGGAGACCCCCTCTCCTGCCGGCCAGGGAAAAACTGAGCCACCTCCTTGGAAGGCCCGGCCCCAGGGCCAAGGTGAGCCCACAGGCAGCGGGGACCAGTGTCGGCCCTGGCGTTGATGGAGCTACTAGAGCATGGGACCAGCTGGCCTGGCCTCCAGGGGCTGCGCAGCCAGTGTCCCTGCCCAGGGCTGAGAGACTTGATCAGGGCAGCAGGCACATCCAGGCTGAAGTGGGGTTGTCTGTGTCCAGTGGTCCGCAGAGCCCTCATGCCTCCAGTGCCCGATGCTGGCAGTAGAGATAGGGAGTTTGTCTCAGTCCTCTCAGTGGAGGCCAAGGGTCACCCTCCGTCCCCCACACTCCAGGGCTCCCCCAGGAACAGCATCTGTAGACCCCAGAAGGAAAGTGGGGGAACACACTTCCCACTCTCAAGCCACAGGTCAGTAGCTTTTCCTGAGACCTCAGGTGGCCCAGGGCCCAGGCCAGTGGATCCGAGCGCCTCAGGGCTGGGGGACACCGACCACAGGCACCTAACGGCTGAAACTGTCCCTCGGCTCTAAAAGCAGGGGTCCTAGGGCACCCACCTTCCCAAAAGGTTGTTGTGATGTTGAAGTGGGATGGGGTGGGTCACTGGCAAGGGCCTGGCACACTCACCACGCTGAAGACCTGGGCGCCGGACGCCAGGAGCCGCCCAGCAAAAAATAATAACAAGAGCAAAGGCTTATATAACGCCCTCCGGCGTGCCAGGCACCGAGGACGCCGACGCACATCCACCAACCCCTCCGTAGGCATCCTCAGCTCTCAGGAATGCCGGCCAGGGCTCGGCGGGCTGGGGGGGCAGCACGGAGGAGCAGGAGGGGCAGAGGGATCAGGGCCCAGGGACCAGGGAGAAGGGACGGCCCCAGGTTCAAGGCCAAGCTCAGCCACCCTGAACACGCAGGTGAGGCTGGGCCTCGGCGTCCATGTTTGAGCAGAGGGCGAGCAGGCAGTGTCCTGCCCCAGTCGGAGGGGATATAAGTAAATGCTGATCCCTTCTCCACCTTCCCCCACCTGGCCCAGTCTCTCCTCCCGCTGGACACGGACACAGACACACTCGCCCACAGGTGCAGCCAGGATCCCCTCAACACACACACACGCGCACACACACACACAAGCGCATAAAGTACACACAGACTCAAAGTACACAAAGTACTTTTTAAACAGCCCGCCCCACTACACTTAGCAAACAATCAGCCCTGACTTGGGCCAAACAAGACCAAGTCATGAGTCCCCTCCTCCCACAGAGTCACAGGCCTGCCTGCCCGCCCCCAAACAGTGCAGGGGTCACAGACTTCCTGGTCCCTCCGAACCCAAACCTGACACTTAGGACCAACCCCCATCCCCAAGCAGAGTTCCCAGATCACACAGCACCCAGGGGTGCTGAGTCACCCTGAAAGCCTGACCCAGCACTCTGCACCTCTTCCCCCAGAAGTTGGGGCCTCCATCTGCCAGCAGACCCCGAGGGAAGCAGCAGGGGAGGAGAGGGGCCAGCTGGGACACCCCCACCCAGCCACCGAAAAGCTCCAAAAATAACAGCAGCCCCCTCACACACAACCCCTACACACCAGAAACGCAAAACAAAACCCTATCCATCCGAAGGGAAGAAAAAAAATCAAATCAAATCAAAAGCCAACTACTGCCCCCAAAAGGCTTTTTAACCGTCCTCAAAAAAAGTTTATTAAAAGTGTTCTTACTTAATGCTTGAAACGGAGATTCCCAAAATATACAGACGCCTCTTTTCTCATAGAAATAGATTTTTATAATACAAAAAAAAAGGACCAAAAAAATAATAACAACAAGAGCAACCCCGTAGGAACATCTTTAAGCGATTACTCAGGGCCCGGCTGACAGTTACACGTGGGTTGCGTCAGTCCCGTCTACACACGCGTTCAGCCATGTTTAAACCGATTGCATCAACTTCGAAACCGGCCCGCCCGCCGGCACCCGGAGAGGAGCAGGGGAGGGCGAGTTCAGAGTCATCCGTACACACAGGCGCTGCTGCTTTAAATAACACCACGGGCGGGCGCGCCATCTGCACGTGCGGCCGGTCTGGACAAAAATATAGAAATATATATAATAAAATATTAAGATTACCGACGGGCTCCCCGCGCTGCCAGGCGCCCCGGTGCCAAGTTCCGCCGGCAGCGCGGAGGCCGGCCGGCAGGGGGGCGCGCGCGGGGGCCGCGCTAGCAGTGGCCGGAGGAGGCGAGCAGGGGCTCGGGCAGCTGCTTGAACAAGTTCCGCAGGGTGCTGAGCTCGCGCGACAGCTGCTCCACCTTCTTCTGCAGCCGCTCGTTCTCGGCCGTGAGCTCCAGGACTTTGTGCTGCGTCTCCAGGTTGCGCATCTTGGCCTTGTCGCGGCTCTTGCGCACGGCGATGTTGTTGCGCTCGCGCCGGATCTTGTACTCGTCGCTGTGCTTGTCCACCGTCTTCTTGGCCTTGCTCTTGACCTGCGCGGGCGCCGGCGCAGCCCCCGGGTAGCAGGCGGCCGGGGGCGCCTTGGCGTCCGCTGGGCTCGGCGTGCCGGGCGGGCTGGACGACGAGGACGTGGAGAGGCTCCCGCTGCTGCCGCTCGGCACCGACTGGTAGCCGAGGTAGGCGCGCAGCGCGTACGGGAAGCCCGCCGCCATGCCTGCGCCGCCGCCCGGCGCCCCGGCCTCCTCCTTCCGCTTGCAGTCCGCGGGCTCGAAGCCCGGCTCCGCCTTGAGCTCGGCGGGCGGCGGCGGCGGCGGGTGCAGGGGCGCAAAGCAGCCGGGGTGCAGCGCGCCCTTGGCGGCCCCCAGGCGTCCCAGGCTCACGTAGCCGTACTCGGTCGCCTTCTTGCAGTTCTTGCCCCCGTAGTCGTCGGAGAAGAGGTCGGAGAGGAAGTCGTGGTGCTGCCCGGAGGAGGCGGGCGCGGGGGCGGGCGCGGGCGGAGCCGCCTCGAAGGTGTCCGTGGCCGTGGCCGGCGCCGGGGCCTGCGGCGCGCCCAGCGGCTCCAGGTACGGGCTGAAGTCGATGGCGCGCTCGTGGTCTCCGATGCTGCCCAGCTCGCCGGCGGGGGCGCGCGGCCCGGGTCTGGCCGCGGGGGGCGCCGCGGGGGCCGCCTTGCCGCCGTACGCAGCAGCCAAGCAGTCCGCCTCGTAGTAGAAGTTGGCCACTTCCATGGATTTAAAGGCAGGCGGCGGCGGCAGGGGGAGACATGCTGGGTCCCAGGCCACCAGGCGTTGCATGAACGCGGGTGCCCGGGGAGGGGGCCTGGGGCTACCCGCTCCGGCCGGCCCGCAGGTGGCGCGGCCTCCCGGCTCCGGCTGTCGCCGCTGTGTCCCCACCGCTGCAGTGGCCGCCGCTGCCGGGGTGGCCGCTAGGAGTGCGGGGGCTGAGGCGGCTGGACCCTCGGACGGGGCCCCTTCCCGGTCCGGTGTGCGGCTCTGACTCGCTAAAGTTTCTCCCGAGCCCGGTTATTTATAAGGCGGCCCTTGGCAACGGTGCGTCACGCCGCCCCGGGCCCCTCCCGCCGCCGCCGGAACGCGACGGCCGCGGCCGCCCGAGACCCCCGGGAAGGCGGCAGCGGGGCGCGGTGGCCCCGCGCGGGTTCCGGGGCGCGCCCTCCGGGGGGTCGCCCAGCCGCGGGGGGCCGCCTTGCGCCCCCCGGCCGCCCCGGGATTGGGAAGGAGAGGGGGAGGTGCGACCCCGCCCCCGGACCGCCCCCTCCGGGCTGGAGGCTGCGCTGGAAGGGGCGGGAGGCGGGGAGGGGGCGACCCGAGCGCCTCCCCCCGCCCCAAACGCGGCCGCGGCCCGCCCCCTGCTGGAGGAGGCGGAGGCTTCGGCGGCCGAGCGCTGCCGAGGTCCCGAGAAGGGCGCTCTCCGGCCGGACCTGCGGACCCCGGCCCGGCTGGCTCCGCCCCCACTGCCCCGACCCTCACCCCGCTCCTGGAAGAAGACAGCTTCTCGCCCCGGAGACCCCCAAAGCCGCCGCGCTAGGAGGCCCCCGGGGGACAGGGGCGCAGGGCAGGGGGCGCCCCCGGGGGCCCGGCGGGGTCGGCCGCGCCCCTTCCCAGCCCCGCACCTGCGAGCGCTCGGCCGCATCCGCACTTCTCCCGCCCACTGCGCCCGGCCCGGCCCGGCCTCGGCGGCGGCGGCGCAGAAAGGGCCCGGCTCTGCCGCGCTGTGTGACCGTGCCCGGGTCCCATTGCCTCTCTGAACTACGGTGCTGTCTCTAGTAGTGTCCCCACCACAGGCTCCCGAACGCAAGGCGTAAGTGTTGAGACCGTTACCGGTCTCAGAGAAAGCCACCCCCAGAGAGGGGCCAGACCCTGGCGGTCCCAAGGTGTCCCCGATAAAAGCCCTTGCGCGGGCTGCCTAAGAGCTGCCTGCCAGCCCAAGAGGCCAGAAAGCCCGCCGTTCGTGAGGCTGCTGGCCGGGGACCTGCAGCAGAGAGAAGGGGCTTCCCCATTTCAGCACGTCCCTCACCTGCACCAGGTGGGGCGAGGTGGGCTGGACCCAGGATCGTGTCGCAGCCTGCCGGGAAGACGCGACCCCCACCCCGGGCCGAGGCGCACGACCACCTGCTCTCTCGGGCTGCGGACTTCAGCCGAGCCCGGGGACCTCCAGCAGTTCCCCGCCCAGGCCACGCTGACCCCCGGCCCACTGACCCCAGCCATGGCCCCTGAGGGCTGGCGGGCATTTCTCAACCTTCAGTGTTATCTGCCTGGCTGGGGTGACCTCCGCCCCCAAGAGCTGGAGAAATGACATCTCCACTGCCCTTGGGGGATGGGGGAGGGAGAGACGGGACAAAACACTGGCCTGCCGGCTCTCTACGCCTTCCCAGCAGCCCCTGGGCTGGGGAGGCACCAAGGCCCAGGGGGGTGTGGGGACATCCCCAGGGGACCCAGCCAGGCCTTCCTGCAAAGAGGGACACTCAGGGCTAAGCTGGAGGGCCTCGGCCTTCAAGGGGCCTCCCCGCCCCACCCAGTGGTGATCTTCCTCGGGATCACGGAGGCTATGCCCAGGCTCCGTGATCCCGAGGACTTGTCTGCCTCAGTATCCCCCACTTTGTGCTCTGGGAGGGCTGGCCCTTGAGCAGTGGGGGTCCTGAACCCACTTTGTGCTCTGGGAGGGCTGGCCCTTGACACGGGCAGGTGAACAAGTGCATTTGCTGCCCCACCATCCCCTGCTCTGCCCCAGGTCTCAGCCCAGTCCCTTTCCTCCAGGAAGCCCTCCCTGACTTCCTATTCCAGCCCCAAGCCCTTTCCCTGCTGCCTTTCCTCCGCTTTTCCTTCTCCTGCTATGACTGACCTGGTGTCACCCACCCAACTCCTGTCTGTCCCTGTGGCTTCCTCCCATGCCAGTTTCCCCAGGGCAGTGCCTGGCACTCAGAAGGCGCTTAACAAATGGCAAATGATGAACAGAAGAGGCTGAAAAGATGGGATCCCCACCAGCTGGACTTGGTGACCGTGGACACAATAGGTCCCCTCAGATCCCCCCCAAGCATTTCAGGATTGGGGGGTGTGCTGTGAGGCCTGTGGGGTCTGAAGCTAATTGGAAGTCTGCCGTGTGTCCTCAGCCAGTCTTCTACCCTCTCTGAACCACTTTGTGCACGTGTGTGTGTGTGTGTGTGTACACGCGCGCGCGCACGTACTGGGGAATGAATCCAGGGCTTTCACACTGAGCTACAGGTCTCACTAAATTGCCCAGACTGGGCTTGAATTTGCAGGCCTCATGCCTCAGCCTTCAGGGCTGGGATGACAGGTATGCACCATGCCTGGCTTCCAAACCACATTTTAGCTCTGTGCGTATTAGCTTATTTAATCTTATATCGGAAGTAGGGGCTGTTATCACTCCACTTTTACAGATGAGGAAACTGAGGCCCATCGGAAATCTGCTCACAGTCACTTTAAAGGGGTGGGAAGGAATAGTCTTTCCCACTCTGCCTTCCCCTTTGGGTTTCTGATAAATTGCAACAGGTCTGACATCATCTCACTTTCTAGATGAAAAATCCAAGGCACGGGGTGGCCCAGGGTCCCACAGCAAGTCAAGCCACACCTTGAGGACCAGATTCAGCCCCCATGGGGCCTGGCACTCCAGCTCCAGAAGCGCTTGCTGTCCCCGTGCTGCCCCCTGCTGGGCCCCGGCCCTGCCCACTGGCCCCAGTGCCAGCCAGGTGTCCTGCAGGGGAGCCAGGCAGGCCTTGCTGCTGTGGCTCCTTGCTCAGCAGGCCCTGCCGCTGGCCCACCAGACCTGCTCAGCCCCAGGACGGGGGCCCAGCCTCTCTGGCTGGGCAGGGAGCAGCCACCAGCAGCGTGGTGTCCCGAGGAACCGGCATGGGAAAGTCTCAGACCGACAGCCAGCGGCCAAATCCAACCCTCCGATGGGTTCAGTTTGACTCCGTGGTGTTTTGCTTGTTTTTTGAGGGGTTTTGGTTTTGTTTTGTTTGTTTAAGTGACTGTATTGCTAACGTTTAAAAACCAGTAAACTTCACTTCAACATTCAAATTTCCAAATTTAAAATCAAAGCCGTTGAGCACCATAGTGCATGTTTGTGATCCCAGCCCTCATGGGAGGCTGAGGCAGGGGGACTGCCTCGGGTTTGACGCAATAGTGAGTGCGTGGCCAGCCTGAACTGCAGAGTGAGACCCTGGCTCAGAAGTACATAAATAAATCCCACAGCCATGGGCTGAGCCCATGTGGCCATGGGGCAGGGGCCGGAGCCAAGCAGGGCTGCAGAGGCAACTTTCAATCTGTCTTCAGGTTCCTTCTCCCCGCTCAGCAGTTTGTTCCTAGCCCCATCTGCAGGGGGGGAAACTGAGGCAGCTCACCTCCACGGGAGACTGTTGGCAGCCTCTGTGACAGATGACAACAGAAGGATTTGCAGAGGGACAGAGAAGTCAGCCAGCGGGGGGACCAAAAGGCTGTGGGGGCTGCCTCCAGCTATGCCCCGCCTTGCTGGGGTTCCTGGGCTCCACCAGTGGCCCAGGCCTCAGTTCCGGCCTATAAACTGGGGTGCTAATACACCCGCAGGGCACTGGGCCTGCAGGGGCCTCTCTGCTTCATCCTCCTGGCACCTGTGAGTGACTCAGGCCTCCACTGGCCCCACAAGGGCTTGGCTGTGGCCGGAGAAATGTCACCCAGCAGGTGGGTGGGGAAACTGAGGCCTTGAGAGGCCAGGACTCCCCCAAGCTCACAGCAAACTGGTAAAAAGGCCAGTCTGAAAAGCCTGATGCC
>RJWM01022134.1:0-34172 GCA_004363535.1 Dasyprocta punctata | reverse complement strand
ATGAATCCATTTATGAAGGCAGAGCCCTAATCACTCATTAAAGGTCCTACCTCTTACTATCTCACAATGAAATTAAATTTTAACATGAGCTTTATGAGGGAAAAACCATAGCACTAATTATGAGAGAAATTCAAATTAAATCATAATGAGGTTACAGCTCATGCCTGTTAGAATGCTATTAGTAAAAAGATCAAAAATACGTACTTTTGAGGATGTGGAGAAAAGGGAACACTTGAGCACTGGGAGTAGAAATGTAAATCAGTGCAGCTCCTTATGAAAAGCAGTTTGTTGCTCATAAATTAAAACCAAAACTATGATAGGATGTACTTCTGGGTTTGCAAGCAAAAGAAATGAAATCAATACATCATAATAGATCTGCATTCTCATATTCACTGTAGCATTATTCACAATAATCAAGATATACAATCATTCTAAGTGTTCATAGAGGAATGCCATACAACCTTAAAAATCCTTTATTACACATGGATGAACCTGCCACACTGCAAATGTTTGGATTGCAAATATCTCCAGAAGTCCTATATGCTAAGGTCTCAGGTCCCAGCATGATACTGTTAGGAGGCAGCAAAACTTTTAAGAGGTAGGAGGTCTCCACGTCACTGAGTGCCCCAGAAGAGGATAGCAGGACCACAGCCCCTTCCTCCTTCTCTTTTTTCACTTCCTGGTCATGAAGTGAGTAGCTTTTCTCCATCACATACTCCCACCATGATGTGCTGCATTGTCACAGGCCCAAAAGCATGGGGCCAACTGATCACAGCCTATACCTAATACTTTACACCAAAAAAAAACCCTCTTTGTCAGTTTATTGTCTCAGGTATCCGTTATAGTAACAGAAAGCTAAATAACACAAAGACAAGATGTTACTTGGAATAAGTCACAGAAAGACAACACATGTTCTCAGTTATAAGTGGAATTTTAAAAATTTGAGCTCTTCAAAGCAAAGAATGGAATAGCAGTTATCAGGGTCTGGAGCAACACTGATAACTGGTCAAAGGATACAAATTTCAGTCAGATAAGGTGCAATAAATTCAATGATTATAGTTAAGAACAATGTACTGTCATTTTAAAAATCATTTTAAAAGTAGCTTTAAGTGCTCTCATCACAAAAGATGACATTATTTAGTCATTCCACAAGTTGTACATAGTTAAAACATCATGTTGGGTAGACTCCAGGAAGAGAAAGAGATTGGCCTCTCGAGAACCCACCCCACTGGGTCAGAGAGGCTCCAATCAGAAGACAACTAGTCTGCCTTCCTGGGGAGTGCACCACCGGCACAGACTCCAGGAAGAGAAACATGCCTGAGCATCTCTTGGGAAGATGACAGTAGGCAATGTAGCAAATACGGGGGATTCTCTTCTGTCTTGTCTTCAAGGCCCAAAATTGTCTCATTGTTTTGCTTTATTTTGATTAATTTTTTTTGCTTTATTTTATATTCTGTTTTTATTAGTTTTATTGTGTTTAGTTTTTGGTTTAATTTTACTATACCTGTTGGAAACTATTCTGAAAAATAACAAGATATACTATAGTAGCTATTGTTTTCATAGTATCTTTCTTTGAAGTTCTGTACCATTCTACTGCTCTGTTTTATTGACTTTGTTCTGCTATGTTTTGTTGGATTTTACTATCTTTAAACAAAATAAAATAAAATAAAACATCATGTTGAACATGACTACATCTGATTTTTGTCAATTTAACTTTTTTTAAAAAACAGTAGTTGCCAGAGGTTGGTGACTAGAAAGAGCATAGACAGATGTTGGTCAAAGAGCTTGGTTTGAATTAGACAAGTCCAATAAATTCCAGAAAATAGAAAACTATTGTAGCATATTTATAATTAATGTTTCTTGAAAATTGCTAAGAGTGGAACTTAATTTCTCATCACAAAAAAAATGCTGTGTCAAGTGAGGGACATGAAAATTTGATTATGGTAAACATTTTACAATGTATACATACATCAAAATATCATGCTGCATTACGTAAATGTGTGAAATTTTTGTCAATTTTACATCCATATGGCTTTAAAAAAATCAGTAAAAGAGGAAAAACTAGAAAAGTTTCCTAGACAACAGAAAGGCCTTATCAAAATGAGCTCTATACTTATCAAAAAAGAAATTTTCTCAAGAAAATCTAATGTTAAATAATAGTAATAATTCAGCAGAAAGAAATAAAAACAAACAGAAGCAAATAAGAGACTTCTTAAAGGACACTAATGTTTAACCAGTATCTCACTGGAAAAGAGTCATTGGTAGTGAAGGGAAACTCCTAGCCACAACTCTTCCTTCTCTCTCTGTCTCCTGTCTCTCACTTTCTCCTTCCCTTCCTGCCTCCTAAATGTTTCCTTCAATTTTGCTCAGGCCAATCTCCAACCAAAAGGCAGTTATGAGAAGCCTTAGAATTACACCCTTCCATAGACACAAATCCTGAAAAATTTTATCTTTTCTGGTCATGTATTTTTTTGGTTATGTGTCTAACCACTTTGTACAAGATGGTGGAGATTTTTAGGTGGACAGATCAGATCATGTGCCATCTGCCTTGATAGGGGCTGTGATAATGGTGGAAGCCCCTTTATTAGAAGCCTTTCTGTTCATTTGTGTGGGGTGGGGGATGGAAAACAGGATAAGAGGGAGAGCAAGAGGATGTGTTAAGTACAGAAAAACAACAGTAATGACAAATAATTTTTCACCTGGAAACTGAAAACATAATAGAAATAAAATACAGGATGCAAACATATTTGTAATATTTAAACATATAAATATTAATAAACATAAATTTAACAGAAAATATGCTAGACAAAAAATTTGCTTTAAACAACAAATAAATGTGTGAAATAATTTAAAGCTCTGAAGCTGTGAAATTTCCCAACACGTAGCTTTGTTCTGGGAGAACTGACAGCAATCACACCTGTCTCACTCATCTCAAATGAAAAAACTTGGTGTAACTGGGCCTAGCAAACCTCTACAAAATGATTGGTTGGGACAATAATTTCAATTACATTTTGTGAATATTTTACTTTAAGGCTACTAATTTGTTTTTAATTAACTCTCTATTCAAGCTAAGAAAGGACACATTCTGAGAACTGATTTAAATCACAAAAATGACAGAACTGTCACTTGCACATCTTGGATGCAAGGGGTTTCATTTCTTGTGTTTTGTCTTTAAGAACAGAGGGTATTGCATCCAGATAGTCTCAACATGTGGTTCTAAGGCTTTGAACTCCACTGGCTCTTTTCATCCAGAATGCAGTCCCTCCATACACCGCACTGCATTTGCCAAGGCACTGGACATCACAAGATCACAAAACCCTAACTGTGCAGAGACCTTCTGCTTCTGCATGCAGATGACAAGAGTACCTTAGGGAAGTCAATGTCACAGCCAAGATATCCTGAAACACTTGTAATAACAAGATTCTTATTCTTGTAAAGTTCAGTGTGCATAATCTGGTGGTCCTTTGTGATTCAGCATCTGCTATTTTTATCTCCTCGAGGCTTTGCTGGTATCTTCCACTGAATTCCTTGACATCCCATTGCAAGACAGGGAAAAGGAGAACAGAACGTTAAGTGAGAAGTTGTTTGTGAGCTAAAAAAGGACATAGTGTATATAATTTCTTCTCACACTCCATTGGATATAACTCAATGAACTTCCTGCATAGAATTATGTTAAAAGCAAAACCAACTTGATTAACAAGCCAGTTTGTAAAACCATAAGTAGATACAGATATAACAGAAACTTCCATAATCATAAAATTTTATAAACGAAATCACCATACCCTTTCCCTCAGATACCAACAACGTGGTCTTCATTCATGCAACTACTTACACATGAAGTGAGACTAGCTGCTTGTTTTACTGTAGCTGTAAAATAGAAAATTACTACTAATACATAATTGAAAAGCTGGTGTTAATGATATTGATGGATCAGTAGAATTCTTTTTAGTTGTTTTGCTGTTCAAGCTAAAAATAAAAGCAGTTGTTCAGTTGTTTAAACAAAATTTTAGTCAAAGTTATAGATGTGGGCTATACCTTTCAACCCGTATAATTCGAAGCACTTGCTGTGTTCTGCCTCTTGTACAGTCAGTAAAAACAGAGTCAGATAGCTAGTCCAAATCTTTGAAAAGGGGAAAACTCATTTCCCTAGAGTTAACTGCCACTACAGTGGTTATAAATGCAAAATGGGGTATATTTGGGATCCCCCAAAAAACTAATTTGTTATATTACTTATGACTTTCCTGTGAATAACAGAAGTACTACTAAAATGGAACATTTATTTTTTCATGTATTTATGTATTTATGTGAGGCACTGTGTTGCCAGCTTACCTATGTTGGCCCTTGACTCCTGGGCTCGAGTGACTCTTCTTCAGTCTCCTGAGTATTGGAAACACAGGTGCACAGCAACATGCCTGGTTTAAAGTAGAGCTTTCAAATCACCAATTGACTTTTAAGAATTGTTACCTTTCCTTAATATCAATAGAGTGGATTTTATTTTACCTATCTGGGTTTTATGATACTTGGTTTCAGCTTATTCCATCTCAAAAATTATTTACTTCTTAATTTATTTTTATTGTCTTTCTTGAGAAAGTGTTTTGCTGTGGAGTTCAGGAGGGGCAAGAAGTTTCTATTATTTTACTATGATAATAGAATATGCTTTTCCAACTAGTTCTGGTCTAGAAAATGTTTAAATAACTTAGGATTATTGATATGAGAATTTTCCTATTCTCCTGACTGGTAACCCTCCCACTTTCAGAACTTTTGTTTTTCTTCATGTCATATAATATCAAATTTCCCCCAAAATAAGACCTAGCCAGAAGACAATCTCTGGCTGATCATTACCATGGTGATGTGTTGAGTCACTAAGAGTGTCATAGTCTACTATTCTTTCACTGGGTAGCACTTCTGCAAGGTAGGTAGGGTCAAAATGGACTGATGGGGGCTGGCATTTTTGATCTCTGGTCTTTAAGGTTGATTACTTTCAGGTTGGGTTTTACTTTCAGGAAAACAGTACAGAGGAATAGAATTAAGAAGGAAGAGGACTAAATCATTTGATAATATTTTAAATTTTTTTTAAAGAACAGAAGCAAAAGTGTTGCCATATACATAATATATTTCAAGTGCTCTTTGCTGTCTGATTTTTCTGGAAAATGAACCTTATTATACCTGCTTCACAGACACAAAAAGGCAACTTCTGAAAATGTCCTGCAGAAATGACAGAACCTTAGACATCATGCAGCTAGTGTTTAACTGTACCACACATGTGGAAAATGTAGGTTCCAGTGTTCCAGTCCAGAGTACAAACCACATAAACTACATAAGGAGTATAAGTTAAGTAAGGATTGAGACACTGGGAAGTTGATGTGTTCTATGGAGTAATTTGCTGACTGTGAGGCAGCTATCACAACAACAGTTTTATTTTATAGTGAAATGTAATGGCTTATACATTGTGTCAACTTAAGAAGTTTAGAACTTTAACTAAGCAACTCAGCAGGGAGCCAGGGTCCTTACTTTGTAAACATCCCCATCCTGTGCAAGAGGAGGGCAGGAAGAATGTGAGGATGCTACACCACCCTGGAGGAGGTGGGTAGCCTACTTACAATATAAGGGAGGAAAAGAAGCTTGTTCTCCGCTTTTTGCTCTTGCTGCTTTTTCTGTCTTCTGCTACTTTGAACTGCTGCCTCTATGCCATTTGACCCTGCCTTGGAGCCAGCTGATTGTGAACTGAAACCTCCACAAACTATCACTGAAATAATCCTTTCCTTCCTTAATTTTGGGGTATCAGGTATTGTGTCTCACCAGGGAGAGAAAAGTAGCTAGAATTTGGTACCAGAGAAGTGGGGTCATTGTTGTGACTATACCTGACCATGTGGTTCAAGAACCTTTGGGAATGGCCTGTGGGAAGAATTTGGAAATGTTCTGAGATATTGCCTGAAAGATCAAAGCTGGAACGCCTTAGGCTGTTCTGTATGGGCGACTCTGGTTGGAGCTCAGAAGACTAGAAGGCTGATAGAAGTCCTGCTGGTAAAAATCAGGTTTGGGAGGTTTCTATTGGGAAGAAGGACTGCATTGGTTGTTGGACTCTGGATGGTGCAGGTTATGGCTTGACAAAAGTTTGTCTGCATTTTGCTACTATCCTGTGACTGAGATTAAGGGTGTTGGACAAATTAATCTGGCAGAAGAAATTTTAAGGCAGTCTTCTGTGGAGGTGTTGGTATGGCTACTCTTGGGGGCTTTTAGAGAATCAAGAGCAATAATTAAAAACATTGTGAGTTTGGCCAGAAAGGAAGTTCCAGTAAAGCTATGGACTACAAAGACAGAGCTGAGGAGATCTTGATTGTTGAGAAGGAACAAGAGACTATAAAAGATGGCCTGCGAGCATCACAAGAAGCAGCAAGTCTTTCCCCTTGTAGCCTCAAAGCTGTAAAAGTGAAAGACTTTAGTTTGAGGAGAAAGTCACAGAGCAATATGTTTCAGAATGGCTGTAGACACACCAGGTTGCAGAATAGCAGCAGCATAAAAAATTTGTTCCTCAGAATTGAAATCAGAGTGTCCAGTGATCCAGGCACATGACCCCAAGAGAGAAGAAAGACTGGCTACTGCTCTAACTGGCAACAAACCTTGGCATCATCCATCTGTTGCTAGTTTTAGGTGCATACAGAATGCAAGAGCTACAGGGTTTAGAAGGCTTCCACCCCAATTTCAGAAGGCCTGGGAGGCCAGGCTATATGTCCCTGAGAAGGCAGTATGTGAAGCTGTGAGGGTGAAGCCCAAGGTAGTGTGGAGAACCAATACATTAGGAAAATCTAGGAGCATGGATCATCTAAGGAAACCTACAAGAAGGGAACAAAGCCAGCCCAAGAGAAAAACTGTAGGAGCTATAACCACCAGAAGTGGTGCAGTGGTGGAGCCATGCAAACTCTTTGAAGCTCACAATGTGTCACAGATTGCCTCAGATGCTGGACATGGAACTGTAGAACTTAATGTTTGCTCTGCTGGATTTTGGACTTGCTTTGGTCCCAATTCTTTGTATTCCCCTGTTTGTAACTTTTGCAATGAAAATGTTTATATTATGCCATTGAAGGCTGGAAGTCATCAACCTTTCATTTCTGCAGGGGATTTCAGTTAAGTTCACCTTACATTTTGGAGGAGATGGGACTTAGACTTTTCAGCAATGCTGAAACTTTTAGGATTTGGTCAACACTTGCAGATGGACTAAATGCTTTTTGTGTAAAGGGATGTGCATGAGTCTTTGAGGGGCCAGGAGCAAAATGTTACAGTTCTAATGTAACATAATGTTGATAAACATAATACTGGTTCTTAAGGATTGTTAAAACTGTACTACACTGTTCAAGTTGTGAAACGTTAAGAATAAGTATGTATTTGTGTCTGGAAAGCAGTTTAAAGAAATGTGTCCGATTGCCAAACTGAAAAGGCATGGATTGGAATGGTTGACACATTGTGTCAACTTGAGAAGTTTAGAAGTTTGTCTAGGCAACTCAATAGGGAGCCAGGGACCTTACTTTGTAAACATCCTCATCCTGTGTAAGAGGAGGGCAGGGAGATGTGAGGGCTATACCCACCATGTGGTGAGTGGGATAGCCTACTTACAATATAAGAAAGGAAAGGGGGATTGTTTTCCCCCTTTTGATATCTTCTGCTGCCTTGAATTATGTGCCATGTGACCCTGCCTTGGAGCCAGCTGATTATGGACTGAAACCTTTACAAACTGTTAGCTAAATAAATCTTTCCTTCCTTAATTTTGGGTGTCAGGTATTCTGTCTCAGCAATGAGAGGAAAGTAAATAAGATGCCATGGAACTATGACAACAACAAAACTAGAAGATTGATTTACTTGAAATTCTACAGCTAGGACTGATCTTAGGGTCTCTTCTCCATCACTCACCCATTCTGTGCTGCTTTCTCAATTCAATTCCATTCAATTCACCTACCTGAATGGAAGAGCAAGTATTCATTGACCATTTATTCTGGGTTTTATTGTTACAAATTTTCACTATTAATTTTAGGTATATTAATAGACATATTTTAGAATATATAAGGAATTCAAAATCCTAAACATCAAAAAAGAAGAACTAATTTAAAAATGAAAAATGCTTACTCTCACAGATTGTCAGAGAAATGCAAATCAAAACCACAAGAAAACATCATGTCACCCAATCTAGCATGACTATCATTAAAAAAAAACCTAAAAATAACAAATTAACTAAAGATGTGTAGAGGAACTCATACAAATGGTGGAAATGTAAATTCATACAGCCATTAAGAAAAATATGTGGATTTTCCTCAAAAAAAGTAAAAATAGGGGCTGGGAATTTAGTGGCACAAGCACCTGCCTGGCAAGCATAAGGTCATGAGTCTGATCTCAAGTACCAAAAAAAAAAAAAAAAAAGTAAAAATAGAACTACCATATGGGACAGATATTGCACTACTGAGAATATATCCAAAGAAGATGAAAGCACTATACCAAAAATATACTTGCATTCCCATGTATATTGCAGCACTATTCACAATAACTGAAACATAGAGTTAATCCAGATGCACATCAGTAAATGAGTGGATAAATAAAATATAGCATATGTACATTGTAGAACATTATTGAGTCATAAAAAATGAAACTGAAGGAAAAACTATGTGCATTTATGTAAATGTATATAAAAATTAGTTAAGATAGTTAAAGAAAAAGAATTTTGAGTGAAAAGTAGTTTTCACAGGATCACTTTCAGATTTCATTTTTACTGTGAATTGTTCTTTTAAAAATAATATAGCATTGAAAACATTTGTATTTCTTGCCAATATTTTTCTAATGTCCTATACATTCTTTTTTATATAATAAAAAATAAGTGAAGTAAATCAGAAAAAATAAAAATAAAAAATGAAATTTTGTAATTTTAACCAATATGAGTGAAACTGGATGTCATTATGTGAAATGAAAGAAGACAGACACAAAAAGCTAAATATCATATGCTTTCACTCATTTGTGTAAATGAATAACTCAATTTCATTAAAAAAAAATTAGTAGTCACCAGAAACTGGGGGAAAAGGGTGGAAATTTGAATAAGTGGTACCAAAAAATATTTAGGAGAAACTATTTTTGGTGTCTCTATAGCCCAGTGAAGTAACTATGGATTAAAACAATGTATGATACATTTCAAAATATCCAAAAAAGACTGAAATTCCTAGCATATAAAAACTATTAATGTTTGAAGAGATGGAATATTTATAACTCTGTTTTGATTATTATACATTGTAATGTAGCAAATTACTGTAATATGCCTCATAGATATACAAATAAAATTAAGCAAATATATCAGTTTCCTCCACATAGGCAGACTATTGAAGAGAATTACAGTGTTGCCATCATTTAATCAATTTTTCTTTGTTCTCCTATTGCACATAAAATTCACACAAAGTAAAACATATTGAATATTCCTTTTATGATTTTTATCCTCTACTTTGAGAAGTTGAGAGAAATAAAACAAGAAAAGAAGCCAAGTAGATAACACGTACACATAATAATATCATTTACTTCATGTGAATGTGCCTAGTATTTGGAAAGTAATAAGTTAGAAAATGAGACTCTAAAGTAAAAAGAAAAGTTCTTCGTAAGATGTCTTTATTGAGCATTATGTGTTATATGGAAGCATCAGTTTTATGCTTAGAAAGAATGTCATAAATATGTGTAACACTTTTGTAATAGGAAAAAGTTAAGGGGAAAAAAGAATTCAGCGTCTTATAAGAACAGATTTTTCTATCTCTGGAGGTTAGACGAGCAATTATGTTCCTCTGAGCAGCTGATAGAGGACATCATAACCTGGAAGTGCTTCTCCACGAGAGGCCTGTCAGTTTCCCTTTATATTAATAGATATTACCTCTGGGCTGCATCTGTGGGAGAGAAAAGTTATCTTGGTAAGCGGTATCTCTATCATATTTTCTTTTTTATCTAAGTCAAAATATTCCTTCAGATAACCCTTCGAGTTATATTTCCTCAACTAAAAAATAGAAGAAAAAGACATGAAAATTTTACAAAATGTCTCTTTTTGCTAAATAAATTAAGTATGATCAAGCGGTTCATAATTTGTCATAACCCAGACTTTTGGGTTGTCCTAATGACTGCTGGTGGTTAAAAGTGCACATGAACGTACACCACACACTTCTAAATGTGCAGATGTGACATCTTGATAGTAGAATGCCCAGTAAGATGAAGTATTACTGAAAATCAAATCAAAACAAAATGAGGTACTCAAACTTACACAATATAACTCATAATGATTTCATCCCTGATTAATATTTTGGGAATTGAGTTCTTTCATAATAAATTTAGTCATAAACATATATGTAACCAATAAGAATGCCTACTAGAATTTATCTTAGGATAAATTTCATTTTTTTCCACTAAACTTTATGTATGTGACAGCACACACGACAATAGTTTACAGTGATTTCTTCTGTCACTGAGAACACTTGAATAAAACATGACTAGATGCAAGTTAAACTTCCAGGTCCACAAAATTTGTTTTGGTGACAGCGATCGTGCCACCTGACAAAGGCGCTCTTCTGTTATCTAGCTTGTTCCCTTCATCCAAACAGGAGTTGAGTTTATAACAGCTTTCAAAGCATGTTCATTTTTCCTTAGAATTAGTATAGTAGCTCAGCCAAACATTAAACTTCTAATGATGGGGTAGAACAGTTTTCCATGAAACTTTATTAAAGAAAGCAGCTGCTAAATGATATATGTATTTACTGAAGTGCAGAATAATTCTGAATGCAAATCGAGTAGTTTTTGAAGGTCTCCAGGGGGTGGGTGTGTGCTGATATGAACGTGTCTGAACATGAAAGACTGAGTCGAGTCTTTACCCACGTGTACTATAAAGCTAAGGGGAGCCTTTGCCTTCATCAGCCTTTCTCACAGGCGCAGAGCAGTGATGGCGATCCTTTCAGAGACAAGGGCCCAAACTGCAACCCAAAACCCACCTACTTATCGCAAAGTGCCACCACTGCAATTCAACCTGAATACTGGGGCTTTAGTTTAGAAAAAAAGCAAGTGATACCATCATGCCTTTTGTTTTAAAAGAGAAACACATTAACAAAGATTCCAATGATACAAACAGGTTTTAGGTAAAAGTTTGCACTTTGCATGCTTTTGCACAATTAATGTGATCTTTGCTATTGTACACATACTGATACTTGGTCAAATCTTGGCTGGGGCAACTTGACTTGCATGTGGACAGAGAGGGTTTTGTGGCCACTGCAGTGCCATGGTACAGTTCACCACCACTGGTTTAGAATATGAATGAGTTAATTCGAACTGAAAAGCATCCTCAAAACAATTGTTTCTGTATAGCACCATGTAAAAACACCTAAACAAACACATAACCTTAACATTCTTCCAGGTTTCCACAGAATAATAGTAATACACAAAGGCAGCATACCTGCAAGTAAGTTTAATAAATGAAATTTAAAAATATGTGGTAGGTTTGATAGGCTGATGAGTAGATGATGGTCAGGATATGCCATGTTCATATGGTAAATCTTTTTCAATTGTTAATGCTCATTAAAGATATGGGTGTTTAGAAATTGTTTAAAAGATAAAAAGGAAAGAATTTGACAAATTGTGGTAAAGAGAGCAATTCAGATATGTCAGAATAACTTATTGTAGACTATGTTACTGAAAAAAAATAGATTTTATTTCTGTCTAGATCTAGCTAAGTGAATGGGAAACTCCAGAGATGATCAGGTCTTGAAGACTCAGGAGTCTGGAGAAAAGATGCAGAAAGAACAACAGTGAGGGGAGCCATAGATTCCTAATGAGGAAAATTTTAGTTTCTAAGTGGCACAAGTCCAAACACCTGAGAAGATAGTCATAATGTGGACAGAAATCTAAGCTGACATTTTGTCATTCTCAGGGTGGACAGAGATGAAACTTGTAGTTCAAGTCCAAAAACCAGGACTTGAGGAGACCAGTTCTTAAAGAAAAGGGAGCAACATGAAAGGAATATAACAACATGTTTTTTTTATCCCCAATAATTTGGTAAATTTTATTTGATGCAGGGTGAAAAGGCTTAGAAATAGCATTTTAAGGTCTGGGTAGTTGCACAAAGTATTCTGCGGTTTCACAGAGCAGGGAAAAATGTCGTGGAGGAGAGACTTACTGAGTATAAAGGTCACAACCTAGGAACACAGGCAAAGGCAATCATTTCAACTCTAAAAAAAGAGAGAAAGTCAGCTCTCCACTTGAATAATGCCATGCTGGAAAAGTTGGCTGTTCCATATCAAAAGTACCTGAGAGAAAACAACAGTATATGCTGTCTAGAGGAAGGTAATATGAGAAAAGAATCAAATTACTATTCTAATTTTTTGTATGCAATATCCAATATTTATTCAAATTTATTATGTTGCAGAAAATCCAATATCAAACCTAATGGAAGACTCTGCACTGAGGAATCTAGAAGGCAACTTGTTTATCATGCTAGTGGGCTGGAGGACAATTAACAGTGTCCAAATCACCAGCAAAGATCCAGCTTTGAATCCAGTTTAAATATAGTTTACAAGCAGGAAGTACAAATAATTACATGGTTGTTTACACAGATTGAATTAGTCATATAACTCTAAATACATCTGCTTAAAAGAATTGTTTATCACAACATAGAAACACTCTGGGGAGGAAGGGAAGGGGTTCAGATGGAACAAGAAGAGTTAAAAAGTATCCTTGACTGTTACTTAGCCCCAACCAAAATCCCTGAAACCAGTTACAAGCAATATATTTTCTTAACTAAAAGAAATATAGGCTGAAAATACTCAAATTGGCCCAGTGCATTATCAGAAGAAAAGCAGCTGGACCCAGACAGTCAAGGCTGACTGAATTCACCAGGGTGTTTATGTGACAGGCAGCAGGAGCATAGGCAGAGGCTGCTATTTGATTTTAACTTGCTACAACACGTCTGTAAGTTTGCTATTCTAGAACTGTGCCTTTACTAATCATATAATTGTGCCCTTACAATTATGCATATCAAGATATAAAATAAAAAACAGAAGACTAAAATGCTTCACAAAACTGCTAAAAAGACTTGAAAATCACAACACGTAACTGAAATTTTTACATAGTACATAGAAATTATAGAATTGAAAATATAATAATGTAATAATATAATAGATGTTTTAATTTTCAGGTTAGAAGGCTGAAAAGAGCATTAGTGAAATAAAAGACACTGTTAGGAAATATATAGACTGAAATACAAAGAAAAATGATGTACAAAAGAACCTATGAGACAATTAGACACAGTATGAAGATTTAATAGCCATACTGAATTTTTAACAGGCAGGAGGCAGGAAAATCTATGAACATTAGAGCTCACTGATATTTTAAAATGCCTACCGAAAAAAATGTAAAAGCAGTCAGATGAGTAAAAAGCAGTGTCTTCAAAGAAAACATTTCATCAGAAATCACAGGAGGCAAAACATAAAGCAATGCCATCTTCAAAATGTTGAAAGACAACATATACCAACCTGGAATTCTTTATCCAGAAAAAAAATTCTTCAAAAAGGAAGATGGAATAAAGATATTATTTTTCTATAGAACTCATCAATGAGTTCACTATTCTAGAAAGATAATTTTGTACTTTTCTAATGACTACATAAAAATACTGAAAGAAGCAAATTAATATTAATAGTACTACACATTTTATTTAAACAAGTATATCTGAAATATTATTTCAATGTGAATATAAAATACAATTAATGAAACATTTTACAACTTTTTTAAAACAATGTTTTCAAACTCTGGTGTACATATCAATTTAAAACAGTCATATTTCAAGTGCTTAGTATTTTCATGGGATTAGTGGCTACCATGATGGACAGCAGAGGTTTCTGTCTCTAACAAAAATAAATTTAAGTGGCATCTACAGTATATAAATTTGATCTATTGTTGAATAATTAGTTCAATGAGATATCAGATATTAAACTTCATATTTAATTACTCTAATAAATATTTTTCTGTTTAGAATATGGTAGAGTTATCTGGCAATTAATTTGATCATATCAAGTTCTTAGAATACAATGCCACTAAATCATAGAGATACACTAAAATAAAAAGAAATCTTTGTCTGGAATACAATAACATTAAATGTTTTTAATCCAATCCCATTTTATATTTAAAAAATCAAAGCCTAAACCAGTATCACAGTCATTATTGTATACTCAACATTTAATTGAGTTCAATATTCATTAAATCTTTATGTAAGAATGTCTGTTTTTAGTACAAACCTGCTTGATTGTACAATTTGGTCAAAAACCCCTCCTAAATGTTGCAGTAAGATAGAATCCCACAGTAACTGACTATAGCATAACATTAACTTTTATTTCTCTGTACTAGAAAACATAGGTTAATAAAAAAAGCTGTCACACCTCATTTTGTAACTCTTCTGTCATTGTATCAAAGACAAAAAGTTAAAACAGACTTTCTAAAAACCAGATTAGCACTTATTTCTAGAACCTGGCCAATAAAACTCTTTTATAATCTGTTAATTACTCCTCAGGGCCATAAATTCCACCAATCTCTAGAGTGCAAATATATTGCTTTGAAAACAGGGGTCATTTATGTCATATAATTTATGGATTATAAATATGTAGCAAGTATATGAGTGGTGAGGACAGGCATACTCACTATTTAGAAGCTTGTGTTTTGCCTCCTGGGTGTTTTGGTTTGGTTTTCTGTTCTGTAATGTTTTCTGTCTTTGCCACAAAAGGATTTGGCAGAGTGACATTAAATGTTCTCTTTAGAACAGAATGTCTTAAAAACGGACTGAGCTGTAGAGATTCAAAGGAAAGAATAGCATAGTTTAATTATATCATTCATAAAATTTGAGAAATTATTTTAAATAAATGAATAATCAACTCATAAATGTAACCTAACTTATCAATATTCCTCATTAATGTCTTACATATTTGTATTCCTGAAGTGAGTATCTATAAATGTGCTTTAAAATATAAATGAGTTATTAGTCATGTGCTTAACTAAAGTGTATTTAAAATTCTTACCAAAATGTATACATATCTGAAAGAAACTAAAATCTTTGATAAAGCCTATACCTTTTAAACAAGAAATGTGACTTCCAGGAAAATGGCCAAACAGATAACACCGCAATAGGGAGACTCCCTGGAATATACCATCCAAATGCTGGAATATAAAATAATATAACACAGAGAAGGAAAAAAGAGGGAGATAGGTCCTCTGGACCCAAGAAGAATCTAAAACGAGAACTGTAGCCCACAGAAAGAGTAAAAAAAAAAAAAAAGAAATAACCGAACAAAGGTGGAGACTGGCAGCACCTCTCACCAGAGCTGAACTTAATTAGTGGCGGGAAGCGATCTGGGAAAGTGTGATTAAAGTGCTGGTGATGCACAATTGAATTGCTGCAGCTGTGGCGGTGACGGCGGAGGCAGCGATCAATCGTGGAACGAGGTGGTCATGAACAGGCGAGTGAGTGAACCTTGTGGGCCCTAGCCCCCAACCCCCCACCCCCGAGGGAGAACAAGGGACTGGCATCCATCTTGAGACCGGAACCACACCTAATTAGGCACGGTTCACTGCTCCCACTGTGCCCTGGAGGGTCCTGGTGGAATCTGGAGACCAAAGCTGCACAGGCGCCCTGGGGGTGATAGGGGAAGTTTGGCAGATGGCCTGGCACGTGTTCCCAGGCAGTGGCCCCACTCTTGTGCACTGCACTAGACATCTGCAGAGCAGAAACAGACTGAGGAAAGGCAGTGGACCAACACAGGCTCACTGCAGAGAAATCAGCAGATCCCTGAATAGCCCAGGAAAATGCCAAGACGGAAAGGTAGAGGGTCACTCTCCGGACTCCAATACAAGCAGAACAAATCCAGGAGAAGCAAATGCAGAAAAGGTTGGGAGCCAAAAAATTAAACTCTCAGAGGAGATAACAACTGAAGTGGGGAGACAACTCCATGAAGCTATAAAAGAAATTAAAGCAGCACTGTTAGCCCAACTGAGAATTGAAATGAAATACATAATAGGGGAATTGCTAAGCACCTCTAAAGGAGACATAGCTGGAAAGGTGGAGGATGGAAAATCAAAGGAAATTGAGGATGAAAAAAACAAAGACTTAGAATGCATCAAACAGACTCAGAGAGACTACCAGGAAATCAAAGACTCCAGTGAAATTTGGCAGAACCACCTGAAGGAAACTAGAGATAGTCTTTCAAATCTGGAAGAAAAAATGGCAGCCTGGGAGAGAGAAAGGAATGACTTCCTAAAAATAATAAGAAATCTGGAAGTGGCAGTGCAATGGCTGCAAGACAACCCAAGGAAATATAATTTATGAATAAAAGGTGTGAGTGAAAAAGCAGGGGTCAATACAAATCAAATTAAAAGCCTATTTGCAGAAATAATTTCAGAAAATTTTCCAAGCATGGGAACAGGAAGAGACTTTCAGATAACTGAAGCATATAGAACTCCAACTAAACATGACCAAAATAGGCCTACACCCAGACATATAATAATCAAGATTCCAGAAATTCAACCCAAAAACAAAATATTAAAAGTTATTCGAAAAAAGAGACAGATTACCTACAAAGGAAGGTCCATCAGAATCATGACAGACTTCTCAACACAAACCATCAGGTCAAGAAGAGCTTGGAGTGAAATATTTCAACCCTGAAGGAAAATAACTTCCAACCCAGATTGATGTACCCTGCAAAATTATCCTTTAAAATCAATGGAGAAACAAGATACTTCCACAACAAAGAACAACTAAAGGTATTTATGACAACCAAGCCAACCCTACAAAGAATACTGAAGGACATTCTAGAGAGAGATAAAAAAGTCCACAGCTCCAGAAACAGCGACAGAGGGATACCACCGAGCACAGCAGACAAATGAATAATCCATCAATGGGATTTAAGTCCAGTATTGTTTTCAATGAGCTGTTTAGTTTAATCCTATTCTACCTCAACCAGCCTAATTTTGTCATAAATGATGACAAAGACAGCTATTGTAAAGATAACAAAATTTATAAGGGTAGCCTTCAATGATATATGATCACCTTGCTTTGAAACCAGGTATTGCTTTTGCTGCTCTGTTCTGAGGGATTTTAACCTATCTTAGTTTGTGACACAACAGATGATATAGGCAACTGCCTTGAAGCTAATTTGAGGCATTATAGAAATCAACGTTGCATTACTATGTATTGCCTCCATTACCTTGTTACTGGTTTTATTCAGTACTATTTCGTTTGACTATATTTGGCCAATTGGTAAGGGCATTTAGTTTGAAGACAATAAGAGGTATTACAAGGGGAACCAAGAGAGGAAGGTATGGGAAAAAAAAACATAGATTTATATGAGGGTATTCATAAGATAGTTTGAAAGACTATGCTACTAAATGCATTAACTGGTGAGAGAGAACAGTTGATATTCATAAGACCAGATCAATCCTACATGTCTTTATCTGTCAATCTGAACAGCCCCCTTAATGGTAACGATATACAGCGTTGCAACCACTGTAAAATTCCAACCATCTAAATTCCTAAACTTATAATTTTATAGTATCGGATATGTTGTTGCTGTTTGTTGATCCCTTTAGTTTTTTGTTTCTCTTATGTACGACCATTCTTTTATCCTTTATTGGTTTCACTCTGAACTATTTCATTTGATTATATTAGACCTGATGTTATGGGTAGTTATTTCAATGATAACAAGAGATATTCTAAGGGGAAAGGAAGGAAGGAAGAGAAAAGGAAAAAGACATAAATTTATAAATATGTATAAATAAGACAGTTAAAAAAACTATATTACTAAATACATTAGCTATTGAAAAAGAAAAGTTAATATTCCTGAATTGATAAATCTTACATGTCTATATCTGTCAATCTGATCAACCCCTATGAAGGTAATGATATGCAATATTGTAACTACTGTCAAACTTCAACCACCTCAGTGTGTAAACCTACAATGCTATCGGATCAGATTTGTTGTTGTTGTTTGTTTGTCTTTTTCTATTTTTGTTTCTATCTTCTGTGTCTATTTTCTCTTAAATAAAAAAATAAATAAGAAATATGTGCATTTCTACTTGTATCAATAATGTTTATACTCTGAAGTTTTCTATCAATTAAGATAGATACTGATACTCCACCTCTCACAATTATCCTGTCAAGAAATATTTGCTCTGTAGCTATCATCTTACCAAGGCTGCTTTAGCACTAGAGATATGCATTGTTAAAGCCCACTCTTGGGCTGGTGATTTAGCTCAGCAGTTCAAGTGCTTGCTTGGTAAGCTCAAGATCGTGAGTTAGATCCCTAGTGCCCAAAAAATAAATAAATAAAGTCCACTTCTTTCTCCATGTAATACATCTCTGTAAAAAAACTGAGACAAACAAGAACCTGAAAACACTTTAAAAGCTAAATAACCAAACCTAGATTTCATAACTTGAACAACTACTTCTAAGATAACAATATGTAATATATTGACTACTATTGATTTCTTACTGTTTTTTTAAATTCTGTATTACTTCTACATTTTATTCTGCTTTGCTTTTTTAAAATAAAATACAACAAACTATTTTAATTGCAGTAAAGAAGTTTTATTAAATCTCAAAATAAGTTTAATTTTATATTCATTCAACCAATATGTATGTGTCTTCTTTGTGACATGGACAGTTCTAACATCACCCTGCCAACACTTCTCTTTCTATTCACATGCTCCTCCCCCAAAACATCATCCAGCAGGGTATGTGAAGAGATGAGAATTACAAGTTAAATTCCAAAATTTATAGTTTTTATTTGCTCATCTGTATGTGACAAGGTGACAGTTAAAGGCTTGGTCAGCCTCACATATAAGATTAACAGATACCAGTGCAAATTTAAACTTGGACACTTCCAATGTCTGTGGCTTTCAGAAGTCTATCTCTACTTTTTTAACTTTTATTTCCTCATTTTTCAAATAGACTCAATGATTTCTGACTTATACAAGGCTTTCTGGGTATACTAATTGAGCTAAAGTTCTTTGTTTTTGAGACAGAATAAATAGCTTAGCAATTAAAAGCAGAAGTTTCATTATTTGGAACCCATCCCTAATATCTGCTTTCTGAATCTTCTTAACTTCTTAATCTCTCAGTAGTTTACACATTTGAAAAATAAGTATAATAAGGTAATACCTATCTTAAAGCACAGTTATGAGGATTAATGAACTTGTATGTGTAAAGCATATCAATTAACATATTAAAATTATTATGTTATTATTAACTTGTGTAGTGTCCTCCAAAGGGTAAATATTTTTATTAAGTTACTTAAATTTTAATTCTTGTTGTTAGAGGTAAACCAGGAAGATATAACACCTTCATATAGCAGTCTGCAAAAGTCCTGTAACTTCATTGAGACCGATCAATTCAGCATACATTTAGGATACAATTGAAAAGAATATTATCTCCAATAGCATATAATATTTGGAGGTATTGGCCTCAGGAAAAAGGAGTTATCTTCTATTGCTAACATCAGAAATGACTATAGTACAAATCCAGATATATATAAAATAATGTAATTGAGGGAATCTCCATTTTTTCAGTTACTCAGAGCCAGTGTTTTTTGAATTCAGATTCTTCTGGAAATGACCCCAGGAGTGAATGGTTAGGGAAGATCTTGCATTTATGCTAAAAACTAGTTATAGGACATTGATTACTTAAAACTTTTAAAGAATTATTGCTCAAATATGATAGGTCTGGGAATCACTGAAATGAAGGCTGAAATGAGTGCTAATTATGGTCTTTGATCTCCAATTTCTATTAAATTTCCAAGCAAAGACATTGACTTCAGAAAGTTAGAAATTGGCATCCTCAAGAAATGAATAAGTGGGATAGCATCATTGGGAATAAAATACAGGGGCGATATGGTATCAACAGGATTCAGTTCTGGCACAGTACTCAGCACAATCTTCCAAGCTGCATAATTAACTCTGTTTTCTAACATAGGAACAACAATAAGCTGAGCTGGGGACGGCACTGAATCTCCACAGTCAAAATGCCAACAGCATCCTTTATAGAGCTAGAGGAAATAAACCTAAAATTTACATGGAACCAGAAGAGACCCAAAATAGCAAAAGCAATTTTGGGCAACAGGAGTAAAGCCAGTGGCATATCAATACCTGACTTCAAGCTATACTACAAAACGACAGTGATAAAAACAGCATGGTACTAGAACAAAAACAGATACATGGATCAATGGAGTACTGTAGAGGATACAGAGACTTCCCCTGACACAATCAGTTATTTGATTTTTGACAAAGGAGCCAAAAACATATGTTGGAGGAAAGGTAGTATATTCAACATGTGAGATATATATATATATATATTTTTATATATATTTATATATATATCGTCTCTCAGACTTTTGGCTAAGATCAAGTGCAATATATATATATATATATATATATATATATATATATATATATATAGTGGAATACTAGTTGGCTATAAAGAATGACAAATTTGGGACATTTGAGGACAATGGATGCACCTGAAAAATATATTAAGTGAAATAAATCAGATGCTCAAGCTTAAATACCATCTAGTATCTCATTTGAGTGAGGCAACGTACAAACAAAAACAAACAATGAATGGATAGAAAGGGACAAAGCAGATCTCTTGCAGTAGGGAAGGCAAGGGGTGAGGAGGAGGGGAAGGATAAATAAGTAGAATAAAGATGTGCCTTGCACAGGAACCTAATAACCTCAGTGAATGTAAACATTATACACCATAACATGAGCTAAGATTAATATCAACAAGAATGAAAATCAGGATAGGTGAATAAGAGGAAGAGGGCGGAAAATGGGAGGAGAGGGGAAGGGGAAGTAAAAAACACCAAGCTGTGGTATGCACATGTGTCCACACCCCAGGATGACCATAAACTACATGTACTACAAACATTGACTAATACAAATTTTTTAAACTAAAAAAAAGAATAAGCTGAGATAACAGAATGTCTGAATTTGGGGACCAGGGACATAGATGTAGAATAGAAATAGCAGGATTTACCTATGGCAGACACAAGAAATGGAATGTTTCCTATGCTACTCACCACGCTAGTTCTTTTTACATCTCTCCCCACTAAAGTTCCCAGTTCTGAAGGAGTCTGATGTTGAAGGGCAAGGTTACAAAGATTTATGGAGCTGAGATGGTACATGTTATAAAATAATATAAAGTCATACTATTTAATATGACTCAAGTCCCAAAACAGATAGTCAAAGCAATGGAAAAGCAGTTTCCTAGACTTAAAATAAACATAGACATTTAGCATGTGACAAAATTGACATTTCAATCAACATAAAAAGGATATACTCAAAGGTCATATGTACTTGAACGATGAGTTTTATATTTTGAAAATACAAATAATTATATATTATATCTACATACAATAGGCCTACAAAATTTAAATATTTAAACATTTAAAAGTGGAATATTTGAATAAATAAAAGAAAATAGAAATGAATATTAGATCTAGGAACATATTTTAGGAAATTATCCTGTTTCTGTATGGAGGTAACTGAAATTATATTTATTACATTGTGTTATATTTTTAAAAATCCAGTAAAGTTTTTCAAATTTTTTTCAAAATTTGACCACTTTTAGAAATTATTCTTAAACTAGAAAAAATAGAATGCTCCCACAATTATTTAATAGACAAAATGTCTGATTCCAAAATATGGTTAACACTAAAAATATTTTAACTACAGGACTTTAAGATTTTCTATGAAGCTAAACCCATCAAGACAATATAGTATTCAGGAAAGAAAAATAAACAAATCAATGGAACAGAAATCAAACCTCGGAAACCCAACCACAGAAATATACATAAGGTGGAAAGCTCTCCTTAGACAAAGGAGCCAAGGCAATAACAAGGGAGCATTAAAAACAGTCCTTAGCAGAGAAGCAAGATGTAATGATGAAGATGTGGCAATGAACACAGAGCTAAACTTTAATAGTCATTACAGTGAAGTGATATGGATAGCAGTACACAATCCCAAGTTCTTAATTACTCGAAACGTCTAATTAACAATGTGCTTCCTTTTAAATCATGTGCAAGTGGAGAAGCAAAAGGACTGACATTCTTATTTTGTATTCAAAGCATTTTCCACATAAAGATAGAAATGGCAAAGAGATGTATTCTAGGTTTATGTTGTCTGCATTGAAATCATATTCAGATTATAGCTTTTCAAATACAAACATATCTGAAAGCACACGGTCGCAGCAGAATAGGCTAATGTCCACTTATGCTTTTTATATTCTGTACTCTATCATTTGTAAAACTGATTTAAACTTAATCTGAGCTAAAGAACAATTTATATATGCCATTTCATTGAAATTATGATTAATGCATTTGAAATATGAATTACAAATGAGATAAAATCAATACAATGTTAAAAGCTATGCTTCTGGCTCAAACTCATAATGAAATGAATTAGAACATACTCTAATTTGCCATTGTTTATAGTTTTCACTGAAATTATAAATATATATATTAATTTTCTATTATATGTATTATAAATAATATAATATAATATATATAATAATAATATATATTCATTTTCTGGGTGTCTTAGTTACTTTTCACTTGTTGCTGAGACAGAATACCTGACACCCAAAATTAGGGAAGGAAAGGTATATATAGTTCTCAGGGGTTTCAGTCCATACTCAATTGGCTCCAAGGTAGCATGGTGTGGTGGGACCACCAACCATGGCGGCTGCCAAACAGCAAGGCAAACCAAAGAAAGAAAACATTCCTTCCTCTTGCCCTTACACTGTATGTCAGCTCCACCTCTGAGCAGGTGCAGCACTCACATTGCCAATCCCAGCACTAACAAACAAGATAATCGTGAACGCCAGACTCAGCCCCATCCACGATTACATGAGGCTTTGTGAGGGACACAGGACCTTACCCACGACACTGAGGTAAAATACAGTGCTTAAAACATTCCAGTCACAGGGGTTATGAGACCATAATGGAGACCATTTTATTCACATTAGGTAAGACAGAAACTATATATATTTTTCTGTGACATGATGGATGCTTCTTCAAAGCACACTAAAAACTTTTGTAAACATATTACTGTACATTGTTCCCTGTCAGAGAAAACTGAGAAAATAATGACCTACTATTTTTTGTACTACAGATTAGAAGCAAAACTATTAACGAGAATAAACAGTGAAACTAAGCTTACCAGGTAGCTTCAAAAAAAGTCTCTCTGTTGTAAAAGACAAAGACTGAGGTCCTATTCTAGATTAAAGGAGAGTAAAGGAATATAGTTGTTGTACTCAGGGTTTATAGGGGAATAGATTCAATACAGGACACAAAATTTATAGGATTATTTTATAATATTCACTCAACAAGTTAAATGCAGAAAAGTGCAGGAGATCTATCCATGCACCAGAGACCCAAAGAATCTGCCTGAGGGCCTGGATCCCACAGCAATGTCCTACACAAGTCCAGCTGGAGGTCTAGAGCCTGCAACAGTGTCTCATGCAAGTCTGTACCATGGATCTGTGCTGGGAAGGCTCAAAGGTCAGTGGTGGAAGTTAGACAGTCTGCACCAGTGGGATGAAGGATCTGTGTGCCAGCAGTCTGTGAGATCTGTACTACAGCCAGGAAGTCATGCTCAAGGTAAGGACCAGAGCTCTCTTAAAAAGAACTGAAGCCATCCTCAGTGACAGCAAGGACACAAGCACCTCTGACAATGGTAACAGCTGAGTTCATATCAGGAAAACCAGTATGACAAGCTTTCCCAGGAGAATCAACAGCACACCATCTTTCTCTCCTGTTCTCCTTTCATCCTGTTGGCAACTATCCTCAGCTGGGCCTTCCACACCCAGCACCATGCGGATTCAGTTCAGCTCAGTGTTATAAGTTGACCATCAGATAATTCACCACAATATTGATTGAAGGAAATTGCTAACTCTGTACAAACATTACTATGATAGGTAATAATATTGTCCCAAAGTAAAATTTCCTGCATTTGACTATTCTTTTTTGGTTACATGAGATAATATCTTCACTGTTAGAACATAAATACTGTTTTATTTAAAGGTAAAAGATTGGGATCAATGTTATATGAGCTATATATAGAAAGGAGAATAGTTTAAAAGATAAAATATGTAAACAATTAAGTACCGATACAGGAAAAATGTAACTCCCTACCTGCTAGATATCAGATATGCTGAGTTCATGTCTCCTGAAATCGAAGAATGAATTCTAAAGGCCAACCGAGGTTAAAAGCAGGAAAGGTTTACTGAGAGATAGTTTGTGAGAGATGGGGGGTGGGTCCTGAATGCGCAGCCACCAAAGCCCTTTGTCAGGGATAATTTACACAGCAAAGTTTCAATGTGGTCAAACTACAATCAATCTATAGGATTACAAGCATAGCCACTTAGCTAACATTGATCCAATAGGGAAGCAATGATATAAGGTAAAGAAACTCCCAACCTGCTAGATGTCTGGCACACACTCATGTTCTTTAAAATCAAAGAATGATTCTAGGAACAACAGAGGTTAAGAGCAAAATATATTTATTGGGGAAAGAAACCTTCTGTCTGAGAGAGACAGAAGGGATTCCAAGTGGGTTGCCAATGACTCTTGTTTTTCAAGGGATTTTTATAAAGCAAAACCAAAAGGTGAGGCAGTCCAAGGTGGGGAAAAATGGGAAATCACAAGGTGGGCATGAGGTGGTACAAAACTATGGTCAACCAATAAGATTACAAGGGTAGTTGCTCAGGTAATATTGACTAAATGGGGGCCAAATGGGGAAGTAAGTCACTTAGCAAGCAGGCTTTCCCTGGTGGGGGCAGGTCAGTAGCTCTTCTTGGCTTCCCCAAGGTGCTGATACCTATTTAGAATATTAACCCCTGCTGTTCATCCCTGGAGGAGGTATGTGGGTGTGCTCCTTTCATCATCTGTATTGAGATCTGGCCCTCAAGGATGCATCTCCCTATAGTTGCAGTGCTTCCCACTTCTGCATTGGCTCCCACAAAGGACCAGCCCTGTGTGGCTGCCTACAATATTTCTACCTAACTTAGCTGTTTGTATTAGCAAGGCACATAACAAAGGTACATGGAAAGAACAAAGGCATTTCAGGTAAGGGATGCGTCCAGATGCTCTGATCACTCACCTAGGTGACAGATGCCTATCTAGATTGATTGGACCAGGTGGTGCCCATTACAGGATAATTCCAAGTAACTGCTGATCCCTTAGGGAGGCATGCAGGTCTGGCCATTGTGTCTCTGTTTTGAGACCTGGCTTTCTTCAGATGCGCCTCTAGTCACAATTCTGATGTCTTTATTTTTCACTGATTTCCTTGGGAGCACAGTCACTCCCTGATTGTATATTAATTTCTATCTATCTTATCTGCCTATTATAGTATCAGCATTTCAATTTTTTTCAAAACATGTTATTTGGTTATGTTATTTTAAATGAAACAATAAGTAATCCCAAAATAAAGTCTCTTTTCAAATTTTCAACCACCCTTTAGCTTCTTCAGTTATAATTCTTTTACCCTGGAAAAAGAAGCTTATCTACTATTGAGTAATTTGCTGTACTCAACCTGGTATCATGTGAGTAAAAGGACGCCTTTTTAAATGTTGTGAGTGGTTTGTTAGCTTGCTTGCCTGCTTGCCTGCTTGCTTGCATGCTTGGAATTGATTCTAGGGCTTCACTCAAGCTAAACACATGTTCTACCACTTAATTACACCCAGTTCCAGAAATGTCAGCTTTAATATTAAATGACTTCAAATTTATTTTTGACCTAGAGTTCTATAAAATCTGGGTTCTTAGACTGTTGGGGTTCTTCTAGTCATGCAGTCAGTTTGCATGAATTCCATCTGACATCCTGACAATGCCAGAGTAAGCAAGTTCTATCACCTCTCTCAGTCTTGTCATATGTTCTTTTGATATTTCACTTTTTCAAATAATTCAAAAGTGATTGTGGAAGAACCATTATGCTTTCCTAAGTAAAGTTATTCATAGTTATTCTATAATATGGTGTATACTCACAATCAAGTAATTGGTAACTGAATTCTGATTTAACTATACAGATTTAGCTATAGTATAAGAAAGTATTCTATTTTTCCCCTTCCATCAATTTCCACACTACCACACTTAATCATCTACCCACTACTGTCCCTCTGCATTCTGCCTGTTTACACTCAGTAAATCTGGAAACCCTGTCAAAAATGTCAACATTGCCATTCACACTGAACATGTCACAGACTCATTTCCTTCTTTATATTTTCTTTCTACTGTGCTATATACTACTTTTGTATCTTACTTTATTTCCTCTCTAATGCACCAGAAGTTCTTCTTGTCCATTTTGCTTTATAGTATGCAAAACTATGAAACCAGGCATGGTGGTAAACCACTGTAATTCCAGAACTTGGGAGACTAAAGCAGGATAATTGTGAATTCAAGGCCAGTCTGAACTATACACTGAGACCCTACCTCAAAAGCAAAGAAAATAACCAAACCAAAACAAAACAAAACAAAAACAAACAAAAAAAACAATGCCTGATATAGACAGTTGAAAGATTTTTAATTTCAAGGACTAAAGTTCCTTAATTTCTAGAACATTTCCTCAGCTAATTTGTGAACCACTTTTCCATTTTCTTTATTTCTTAAAAATGATACTACACATGTTTAACCTTAAGCTATGCAGCATTATTTTTAAGTAAATATTTATCAAAAGTATAGCATACACATGGAAAAGTACAAAAATAATATGGCATAATAAATATACAAAAGAAGCCAGGCATGGTGGTACGTGCCTTTAATCCCAGCACTCGGGAGGCTGAGGCAGAATTGTTGTGAGTTCTAGACCAGTCTGGGCTACAAAGTGAGTTCAAGGCCAGCCTGAACTGTATAGTGAGACCCTGACTCTAAAAATAGGGCTGGGGCTTTAGCTCAGGGGCATAAGCACCTGCCTGGCAGGTGCGAGGTTGTGAGTTTGATCCCCAGTACCAAAAAAAACTATATATATATATATATATATATAGACACACACACACACACACACGCACACACAAAAGGGATTCCTGCTGCATAAGCAGAACTTGGGTCCTTCAGACCTCCACATCTACTGCAGAGAATGCAAAAATCACAGTAGTTGACTCCAAGCAACATTATTTGATTACTTTTGCCTGATTTTGAACTTTAGATAATAGAATAACACAGAGAATTTCCTTTCCTTTCTGGCTTCATTCATTTATATTTAGGTTTATGATATGGATTTACATGGTTGTGTTTAAAATGAATTTTTAGTTTATTATTTTTTCTTTATCAGTTAGCATGTTAGGTCCTGTTAAGTATTTGACTAGCTCACATTAATGAAGATATTTTCCTATTTCTTTTTGCCTAGAACATTTATTTTACTTCTCATGCTTAGATCTATAATATATCTAGAATATATTTCATTAGTATGTGGTGTAAAATAGTATGCATCTTTTTTTCCATATGAAAAGGAAGCTACTAACAGAGTGAAGACACAACCTACAAAATGGGTAATAAGTTGTGCAGGTTATTCTTGAGACAAAGAACTAATAATGTAGACTATATAAAGAGCTCAAAATAATTAGACCCAAAATTTAAAGATCAAATTAAAAATGGGCATCTTAAATGAGAAGATATTTCTCAGATGAAGAAATACAAATGATCAATAAATGCATGAAAAAATGTTCAGCGTCACTGGTCATTTGAGGAATACAAATTAAACAACACTGAGATATCATCTCACTTCAGAAAGAATAACTACCATCAAGAAATTAAGCAATAGCAAATGCTGGTGGGGTTGTGGGGAAAAGCAAATCCTTTTTTATTGTTGGTGGGATGGTAGAGTGATGCAACCACTATGAAAAGCAGCATGAAGATTCCTCACAAAAACAAATAAATAAATGAATAAAGAAAAGTAGAAATTTCATTTGACCCTGCTATTCTCCTTATAGGTATCTTCCCAAAAGAGACAAAAACATTATACCACAGTGATGAATGCATACCCATGTTTATAGCAACACAATTCATAATAGCTAAATCTTGGAAACAGCCTATGTGTCCATTCAGAGATGAATGGATGAAAAATGTGATGTTTACATACAATGGAGTACTACTCTGCCATAAAGAAGGCTAAACTGACTTACAGGAAGATGGCAGAGTGGTAAGAGCAAAGAAAGAACCCCTCTGAGATCTGGTGTCCAGACACTGGAATATAGCAATGTAAAAAAGAAAGAGGGATGTGGGTCTCCTAGACTCAGAAAGCATTTGAAGTGATAATTGAAACCCACAGGGAGAGTGAAGAGAAAAACCTCAACAAAGAGGAAGGAGGTGGTGGACAGTGCCTTCTCCCTGAGTTGGGATTCACTGTGTAGGAGGGGCTGTTCAAACCTGCACATATGCAGTGACTGCTGGAAACCCTAGAGGGCCCCATGGAGAGATACACAATGTAAATAGAGCAGTGGGCATGGCAGACTCCAGGGGCTGGTAGTGAGTGGTGTGGAATTGGACGTCCCATGGAGAGGGCAGTTGGCCAGAAGTCGTCTTGGAGAGGAGCTGAGCTCAGAACAACTGCTGGCTCCACCTAGTGGCCCCATTAGAGTTCAAGCAGGCAGAAGCCAGGCTGACTACTGCAGGCTGTATGGGTCTGGTTTCAGTGTCATGGCCAGAAACCAACCTGAACTTCAGAGGAAATAAAGTTTTAGGCTCTCTGGGACTATCTACTATTCTGCCATAATGCTACAGCTGGTTTGCTGGAATTAAATAAAATGGATCCTGTCTCCCCACATTGTCTACCACTCACGGCAGAGATACACCTTAAGTAGACATTTTTCTCTTTCTTACTTTTTTCCCCTATTAACTATTTTTCTTTTTTGTTTTGTTATTTTTTCTCTATTGTTTGTTCTTTTTAAAAGAGTGAGAATATAGTTTCTATTTATTTGTGGTTTTAGTTCCACTGTTATTCTTTTTACTTCTTCTTTCCCTCTTTCCCTTCCATCTTCTGCACCTGTTTCTCAAAGTTTGTGTGATCCTCCTTTGTCCTTCAGCTTTGCTTTTAATCTTTTCCTCTTCTTCTATTTCTCTATTTTCCCCCAACCCATTTTAAAACTTCTCCACTGAGGGTAAAATTACCATCCTGAGGTCTTATTTGCTGCATACAATTTTCTAGTTTGTTTTAGATTTTTTATACAACCACAAATCTAATTCATATGATTAAAGGTAGTAAATTAATAGTTACCTCGGTTTGTCATTTTTTAGGCTGTGTTTGATGCATTTGTTATTGCTGATTTTACCACTTTGGCAAAACTGACATAATTGTTCTAACCAGCTGTTCTTCCTGGTATTCCAAGACTCTGATTGTGTAAGTGTCACAAAAAGTACCATAGCCCCATGCCAAAGAAACAGGGGCTGAGCCAAGTAGGCAGTAACTTCTCACCCGCAATACATTGAAGAGGTAGGATCTTGCAACAGATTCAAAATCTGAAAGACAGCTGCACCTGGAGGACATCTCTGGGAAACGGTCATTGCCTAAGAGTTATAAATACTAGCAATAAAGCTATTCACCATAGGTAATTTATAAGTGTCAACCCAGGAACTAAACTTAAAAAACAGAAAATAAGACACTTAAAGAAGATGCAACCCCAGACATCCAGCTCACCAAAAGCAAACCTAAGTGGCGATGAGATGGAAAAATCTGAAAGCCACCCACTTGTACTCTCTGAAGTGGAACAACAGAAGTAATAAGGCAGATGAATGAAGTTTCAGAAAAAAACAAGTCAGAAATGATTTCTTACATAACTACAGAGATAGTGACCACAATGAAAGATACAGTGACTCTAGAGCAGATTCAGATTAAAAAAAATTAGAGAACCTTAGAAAAATTATGGTAACCATGAATGAATACCCAACATAGGAAAGAAATGGAATCCATAAAATAGACTAAAAACAGATATCCAGGAGTTTAAAAATTCTATTGAAAATATGCACAGCAAAATGAGAAAGTGTGAGGACAGAATCTCAGATATAAAAAGCAGATTTGAAGTTAGAAATCATGAAAAAAATATTTCTTTAAAGAAATCTTATCAATATTATGTTATTCTTTGCAATGGCTACTAGATGGTGCAAAGAAGAATAACATAGTATTGACTGGAATCAATAAAAATGCAGGACCTAGCACAAGTGACATAAAACCTATTCAAAGATGTCATGGCAAAAATCTTTCCTGGCAGGAAAAAAGAATTTGACATAGATAATTGAGGTATATACAATTCCAATTAGCCATGATGAAAAAAATCTACATTCAAGCATATTGTAGTCAAGATTCCAGAAGTTAAACACAAGAACAGAATATTAAAAGCTGTTAGAGAAAAGAAACACATCACCTATAAAGGAAAGACCATCAGAATTGCACTAACTTCTCAATGCAAATGCTCCAGTCAAGGAAAGCCTGAAGTGAAGTACTTCAAACTCTAAAAGAAAACAACCTCCAACTCAGATTGATGTACAATGCAAAACTATTTTTCAAAATTGATGGAGAAATAAGATACTTTTATGACAAAGAACACCTGAGGAAATTCATGGCCACCAAACCAGCACTCAAAAATGTTCTTAAGGATATTCTAGAGACCACAAGAATTACAACTCCATGAACCCCAACAAAATGAATCTACCAGGCAAGGCAAGCAATTAAACAGTGGGCAAAATGAAGGGAGCCAACAACAGGAAAATAACATGACAAGGATAAGTCAATATATACCAGTTATAACTATTAATGTTAATGGTCTCAATTCACCAATCAAAAGACACAAAACTAGCAGAATGGATCAGGAAGCAAGACCCAACAATATACTTCATACAAGAAACACATTTAATTCAAAAAGAAATTCATAGACTGAAAGTCAGAGGATAGAAAACAATACTCCTTGCCATAGGAACCCAAAACAAAAGAGGGGCAGTTATTCTATTTGAAGACAAAGTGGATTCCAAGCCAAGACTGATAAAGAGAGACAAAGAAAGTAACTACATACTTGCTAAGGGAACAATTCAAGAGGAAGAGATAACAATCATAACTATATATGCACCAAATACCAATGCATCCAACTATATAAAACAAATGTTAATGGACATGAAAAATCAAATAAGCAGTAATACAACTGTATTCAGGGATCTCAATACCCCACTACCACAAATAGATTGATCATCTAGACAAAAAAAATCAACAATGAAATTTTGCAACTGAACACAACTTTTGAACAAATGGATGTAGTAGATGTCTACAGAGTATTCCACCCCACAACATCGGAATACACATTCTCAGTTGCACATGAGATGTTCTCCAAAATAGAACACATACTAGGTAATCAAATATGCTTAAGTAAATGCAAAGGAATTAAAATTATCCCATGCATATAATCAGACCATAGTAAAATGAAATTGAAAAGCAATGGTAAAACAAAACAAATGAAATTCATAAACACATGGAAATTAAATAGCCTCTTGAACAAGCAATGAGTCATATATGAAATAAAACAAAAAGTTAGACAGTTTCTACAATTAAACAATAATACCAATACAACATACAGGAAGTTATGGAACATGAAGAAAGCAGTCCTACAAGGGAAATTTATAGTGGTGAACACCCATATCAGGAAAACAAAGTGAACTCAAATAAACAACTTAACGTTGAACTTCAAGCTTCTAGGAAAACAAAAACAGGCCAAGCCCAAAGCTCATAAGAGGGAGGAAATTATAAAGATTGGAGCAGAAATTAATGCAATGGAGACTATTAAAACAACAAAAAGTTTTTGAAAAATTAAATTGACAAATCTTTACCACCCTTATCAAAAAAAAAGAAATAAAACATTCAAATTCATATGGCAATGCCTCCCCTCCAACGCTGGAGACCTCTGCAGCTGGCGGATCCTTGCCAGCAGCACCTGACCCCACCCCAGAGACCTCAATGGCCCAGAGACCATCAGCAATCTGTCCACCACCTCCAGAACCCTGGTGGGCTTGGGGAAGCCTCAGCAACCCCTCAGTCACACAGAGGACCTCAGCAGGCTTGCGACTGTGCAGTGAGTTTCCCCCTCAAATAGAAGACCTCAGTGGGTCAACAGGACAAGCAATGAGCACTCCCCTTCAGCCATAGGACTTTGGCAAGCCTGACAAGAGTGTGGGTAAGTCCTTTTTCCATACAGAGAACACCGAGTGTGTTGAGGAGAAGACTAACAAGGCCTCACCCAACGTGAAGGAGCTTGAAAGGACCTAGGAGATCCCCAGTGACACAGTAGGGTCATAACTGAGGCACAAAATATAGCCAGGTAAATGTGGCAGTGTGGAATAGCCTAAAGCCACAGTAACAATAAGAGCTAAGGGTTGGCTTATATCAATTCTCCTAGGCTAGTCAGCCTGCGGAGAATATAAGACTCACCCAACAGGACCTGCAGGAGGAATCCATATGACTGGCCCCTCCCCTTTATTGTGAGACTCAGCAATCAGACAAAACATACAGTAGGACCCTAAGATACACATGACAGTCACTTGAGACTAGTGGGATTGAAAGACCAAAATATTAACCCAGGAGGTGAAAATGACAAGACAAAAAAGCAAAATGCAATCTCAGACGTCCAGTCCACCAGGAACAAGTACAGGAGACATTAAAATACAGGACATTAGAAGTCACAAACCTGAAATTTCTGAAAAGATAGCAAGTGAAATAAAGAAACAAATCCATAAACCTATAGATCAGATTAGAAATAATCTCTCAGGTAAAGAAAGAAATGACAACTTTAGTAAAGCAATTACTCAGCATAGCTAGTGAAGACACAGATAAAAAACTACAGGAGCATGGGGAAATGATGGAAACCTTGAATGAGCAACTTAGGAAAGAAATAGAATGCATGAAACAAATTCAAAGAGATACCCAGGAAATAAAAAAATCCATTGAAAACTGGCAAAACTGTTTGAATGAAGCTGAGGATAGACCTTGAAAACAGGATCGCAGCTAGCAATCATGAAAGGAAAGAACTTGTAAAAATAACAAAGGAGCATGAAATAACAATTCAACAGCTTCAAGATGATGCAAAGAGAAGCAATAAAAGACTGACAGGCATCAGTAAAAATGCAGGAGTCAATGCAACTGACTTAGAAAAAATTATTCACAGAAGTAACAGCAGAAAATTTCTCAAACATGGGAAAAGAATCAGATATGCAGAGAAGTGAGGCATATAGGATACCAGTCATAACCAAAATAAATCTATACCCAGAAATATAATAATTAAGGTACCAGACATGCAGTATAAAAATAATACTAAAAGGTGTTAGAGAAAAGACACAACTCATCTATTAAGGAAAGCCCATTAGAATCATGGCAGACTTTTCAACACAAACTCTCAACTTAAGATGAGCTTGGAGTGAAGTATTTCAAGCCCTCAAAGAAAAATCTCTCAACCCAGACTGATGTACTCTGCAAAATTTTCTTTCAAAACTGATGGCGAAATAAGATATTTCCATGACAAAGAGCAACAGAAGAAATAGAGGTAAGCAAAGTGTTCATGAACAAAGCACAAACCACATAGGAAGTACTTCAAAGAATCAACAACTGGGATCTCATCTTATTAAAAAGTTTTTTCACTTCAAAAGAAATCACCAATAAAGTGAAAAGAAAACCCACACAATGGGAAGGAATTTTAGTCAACTGTTGCTCAGATAAAGGACTTATACCCAGAACATATAAAGAATTGAAAAACATCATGCCCCCCAAATTCAAACACCCAATCCAAAAATTGGTATCTGAGATGAACACGCACTTCTCAGATGAAGAAATACAAATGGCAGATAAATATATGAAGAAAAGGTCAACATCACTGGTCATTTGAGAAAAGCAAATTAAAACAACATTAAGATTTCATTTTACTCCAGAAAGAATGGCTGCCATCAAGAAATCAACTGATAACAAATGTTGGGGGGGCTGTGTGGAAAAAGGAATTCTTCTCCACTGTTGGTGGGAATGTAGACTGCTGCAACCACTGTGGAAATCAGTATGGTGATTCCTCAAAAAACTAGGATTGGAAGTCCCATTCAATCCAGCTATTCCTATTCTGGGTATTTCCCCAGAAAAAA
>RJWM01022133.1:0-34173 GCA_004363535.1 Dasyprocta punctata | reverse complement strand
GGCACAGGTGAGGACCTGGAGGGGCTTCAGGACCGTCGCAGGAGTGCCTTCGGGACCTGGCTGGGTGGCCAGGGCCGTCGGGAGCAGAGAGTTCTGGGGATCGCTTTTCATAGCATCCGTACATAACTGGTTCATCTGAGCATTTTCTAAGCGTTTGAAGCCAACTTTGTGATCACTTCAGAGATGATGGGTAGGGAGACACTGAGGGATACTCGGCTAGCGGCGGCACCTGTGTGACTCCGCTTACACACTCGGGGGCTGGAACTACGCGACACAGGTGCTGGGGAGAGAAACCTCCACCTCACACAGAGAAAGGCAGCGGGCTGGGTCCCCAGGCAGAAGCACCGAGAGGCCACACCGCGGGCGTTTTATTTAGAGATAGAAGTAAGCACCAAAATCAAAACAGAAAAGGGAAGCAACAGCTACAACAACTAAGACCAGCTGCCCCCATAGAAAGAGAAAAGGAGATTAGGGGGTGAGTGTCTGCTCTTTTCCGAATAAATACAGTGGGACAATATGACTTCCAAATTTCCTGTGATAAAGCTTTTTAACAATGATATTTGAGCTATCAAATTCAACAAAACTTAATTTCATTGAACATTGCTCCTTTTCTCAGTATGGGAAAACTTGTCTGGAGCAGGCCTCCCTAGATTTCCCCACTATGCCAGAGGACAAAGCACAAGAAGCCAGCCCTACGGGAGAGCTTGAGCTTCCTCACCCACAGATTTACCCATTCATTCATTCCATACCCATTGTGCTGTAGCTCATTGGATAAACTGAATTAGCCACAACCCAATTTCCCAAATTTATTCTGTCTGTGGCACACTCCAAACAAAGTAGAAGATAGAGGTGAGTACAGCATGGCTCCTGTGTCACGACACTCAATCTAGTGCAACATGGAGAAGTCCCGTTACATAAACAGGAAAGATTCCGAGAGGAAGGGGCAGGGAGACAGCGGGGGAGGGGCTGCTCCTCGGGGTAGCGGGGAGAAGTCAGTGACACCGAGCAGCTGCCTCCTGAGCCCTCGCTGCCCACGCCGGCACTCAGCACATAAAACGGCACTAAGTAAAACTGAGTTTCTAAAGTGCTGCAGTATAAATGATGACATAAAGATTTTATGGGCGACATGGGCTGTGACCAAAATTTCGCTACAAGAAAATCAATAGAAACAGAATTACCATGGTGAGAGCAAACGTCTCATCACTTGCAGTGGGACAGCGCTGGCATTTATAGCTAACAGAGGGTTCAGTTTAAAGGGTGAGAAATCCTTGCTTTCTTTAGGGGATGATCTCAGAATCAGGAATTGCAGGACCACAGTGCCATGAGGGCTCGTGGATGACTAGATACAAAATCATTGGGGTTTATATATCAAGCCCTTTGTTTCTGTCTATAGAATAGGTGAGTTATTTTTGAAGACTTTTTTCTTTTCTCCCCAGGGGCTTGCTGTGCAGTCCAGGCTGCTTTGGAGCTCAACCGTCTGGCTGCTAAGTTTATAGCCATGATCGCCACATCCAGCTGAAGACTGATGTGTTGTGGCAAAACCACAAGCTTACTGGTTCCAGTAAGAGTCAGTATCCTACACAAATCTGGATATAAGATGGTATCACTTTCACAGCATTGGCAAACTACTCAAAGACTTGATGACTGAAAACAACTAATATTTTTCACTCTGTGATCATTCTGTGATCAGTTGGGTGGCTCTCTTAGTCTGGGCTGGCTACACTCAAGCCAGGCCTATGTCAAGTGAGGTGACAGGAGCGATGTGACCTTGTGTCTCCCATTCTCCATGCTACCAGCTCACGCGGCAGTGGCCACAGTTTCCTCAGGGAAGTGAGAAAGAGCGGGACTGGGCAGACACCTTTCACATCTCTGCTGGGATGCCCTCGCTATTGGTCTTTCAGCAGCACCTTTGAAAGACACAGAGACAGAGACAGAGACAGACAGAAAGAGACACAAAGAGAAAGAGAGACAGAGACAGAATCAGAGACAAAGACAGAGACAGAGATCCCAGGGTAGAAAAGGGAAGGAAACCAATGTGACCATTTTCGCAGTTTCCCACACAGTAACTGAAGATCATGTGCAGCAAGCATTGCTCCAGTTGGAGTCCAGGTGTCTGAACTTTGGGACGTTCTCATCCAAAGCCTCTCTGGGCAGCCCGCGTCCAGAGCCAGAGTTCATCACTCGGAACAGGACCCTCACGGGCGTTGCTCATTTCAGTGACAAAACGCAGCTCTGTGTTCAGCACAGCCGACGCTGCCTTTCATTCCCATTCGGACCTGGAATCCAGGTGCAGGTAGGCAGTGGGGGCAGAGGAAAGTGCCTGAGTTTGCCGACCGGGGCACTGACTGACGCGACCACTGCAGTGTCCGTGGTGTGGAGGGCAGAGAGCGAAGCTCACACAGGATGAAACCAGAGAGGAGAGGAATGAGCAACTTCTCTCGAACTTGCAGTCACAGACCGCAACCAGCTCCTCCAACCGGGAGGCACTGCCCCTCTCCCCCCAGAATTCCAAGCTTTTAATTTCTCAGTACGATGGGCACAGCTGTGGTCCTACTCCCCATGCCCGCCTGGCTTCTTAGGCAGCTCATAGCACTGGTGCCCACTCCCCTGCAGCAGTCTCCTCAGGTTGCCGCTCTGTAGCGTGGGTTTTGTCCCCTGCCAGCTCCGAAGTGGAATTGAACTCCAAGTCCACTTGTGCTGTTATGACTTGTGTCTGGATGTCCCCCAAAGCCTCATGCAGTCAGGGGAGGGAGGGCTTTTTGGAGGCGGCTGAATCTAGAGTTTGTGATTGCATCATCCAACGCTGGCATTGAGGGTGTGAGTGCTCCACTGGCCTAGGGCAGTATGCTGCTTACGGTATAAAGGACAGAAAGAGGCTGGCCGTCCTCCTCCTTGTTCGTTGCTTTTGCTGTCTTCTGCTGCCTTGAACTGTTGCCCCTCTATCACACGACCCTGCCTTGGAGCCAGCCAAGTATGGACTGAAACCTCTATAAACTGTGAGCTAAATAAACCTTTCCGCCCTTGAACTTTGGGCACTGGGTCTCTTGTCTCAGCAAGGAGGGAAAAGTAATTAAAACACGTACCCAAAGCTGGAATGAACTAACGCTTCTGTTTCCAGTTCTCAGTGGTGTCCAGCTGTTCTGTTCACTGCCGCTCATCCAAGTCTTAAAATGATGCTAAAAATCTAGTGATATTTCAACTATAAAATGATGACATACTGAAAATTTGAATATAAAATAAATGTGAATATAAAAATCCCTCCCATTATAAAGTTCTCAGAAGTTAAAATTGAAACAAAATATAAAGAAATTAATCTCTTGAATCCAATTTTGTTCTCAAATTAATATCCATAGAACTTTAGTTGAAATTTTTCATACATAATTATGTGTTCACAGACAATGTTAGCCAATACTATAAGAAGATCCAGTGTATCTTCATAGAGCTTTCCTCAGTGATACAATCTTCCAAAACTAAAGTATAACATTTTACAACCCAGAGATTGACATTTATAGACTCAAAATACAGAATATTCCCTTAATTTCACACAATCTCCCAGATAGCTCTTGCATACCCATACCCGCCCCTCTCATCCTTACAAACCTCTTTAATCTTTGACAGTCATTACTTTGTCCTAAAATTCTATAATTTTATCATCTCAAGAATATTACATTAGTGGAATTATTCAGTGCAGAACACTTTAGACTGGATATGCTTTAATCAGCACAGTTTTCTAGGATTCACCCAAATTGCTGCAAGTACCAGCGTAGCACACTTTATCCTAGTGCTTCATGGCGTGGGCGGAGCCGTTCATGTCACCACTCGCACACCGAAGGAAAACAGCACTGCTCCTAGTTTGCTGGCTGTCAGGAGCAAAGCAGTGCAAGCAAGCGCTCATATCCAGGTTTCTGCGTGAATGTCAGTCTTCACTGCTGTGGGATAAATGTCCAGGGGTTCATTTACTGGGTTATGGAATATTTGCATGCTTAGTGTTCTAAGAAACTGTCAAACATTTTTCAAGAACACTGTGCTGTTACACTCCCACCAACTGCATAAGGGATCCGGTTTCCCCGCAGCCCGACCAACAGCACGGTGGCTGGTTTTCACTGTAGACATTCACATAGGTGCGTAGTGATAACTCACCGTGATGTTAATTTGCATTTCCCAAATGGATACTGATATTGAAACTTCCCAATACCCTCTTTGGTTAAACGTTTCTTCATATTTTTGCTCCTTTTCTATGGATTGTTTTTGCTGTATTTTTTTACTGTTGAAACTTGAGAGGTCTCTTCCTATTTGAGATACTGTTTTGGGGGGGATACAATGTTTTGCAAACGTTTTCACTCGCTCCACGGACTGTCTTTTCACTTGCTTCATGGGGCATTTTTTGCAAACCGCGAGTTTCCCACTGTAAGGACGCACACTCACTGTCTCTTCCGGAGTTCTACGTTGTGTATCCAGTCTAGGAATTCTTTTCCTGGATATAAATTCCAAAGATGTTCTCCTGTATCTTTCTGAAGGTTTACATTTTAGATATACGCCTATGTTTCATTTTGAGTTGATTTTTCTTACAATAGGAGATTTCGGTTGAGGTTCATTTTTGGCCTTTGCGTGGCCAATCCCCCCAACACCATTTGTTTAAATCCCTATTGAGCTGCACTGGCCCCTCCGTGGAAAGCCAGTGGGTGCTGGGCTGTTACTGGGCTGTCTGCTGGGTTCCATTATCTCTGCAGAGATCCCTCCCCCAGACCACACCGCCTTGGCCACGGGGCTGTACACCAGATCTGCCAGTGAGGGGCTCATCCTCCACTTCACCACTTTTCACAATTTTCTTAGCTGTTTACATCCGGCACCTTTCCTCAGAACTGTTAGAGTAACTTTACCGATAATCACAAAGAGACAGTCTTGCTGGGATTGTGATTAAAACTACATTAAGCCTATAGATCAATTTAACATTCACATGATTGCCGTGTATCTTGGAATCAAGAAACGGCTTCCATCGTCTTGCCAGAGTCACTGACTTCTTTTATTTGTACTCTGTGGTTTTTAGCTTATCCTGCACATGTTTTGTTAGATTCACTGCTGAGCACTTCACTCGTGTTTGAAATTTAGACTTAAATAGCTGTATTCATCTTTCTGATGCCCATGTGTTCCTTGCTAGTAAATAGAGATACAGTTGACTTTTAGGTTCATCTTGATTACTGTGGATTTGTTGAACGTGCTTCTCAGTGCTGTACTGAGCTGTAGATTCTTTGGTATTTTCTACATAGATAATCATGTCATCTTTGGGGCATTTGTCTGGTTTCCCGTATTCACACCCTTTCATTGCTTCTGTCCTCTGACTGTACTGACACTGGCCTCAGATGTTGAGGACAGTGGTGAGGGCGGACAGTCCTGCCTTATTCTCACTCTTTGAGGGAAATACTAAGCCTTCTCTCTTAAGAATAACATCAGCTGCGGGGTCTTTGGAGAAGCTCTTCATTGCCTTAGGAGGTTATTCACTATTCCTACTTTGCTGAGAAGGTTTCTGGTTTGTTTTTAATCATGAACAAGTGTTGAGTTGTATTAAATGCCTTTTGCTCATTGATTGGTATAATCCTTGATTTTTCTTTTTTAAATTGCTAACTGACTAATTTCCAAATATCAACCAGATGTCCATCCCTCAAGTAAGCTACACAGTAGGTCATTCGTCTTGCATATTGCTGAATTCTTTGTGTTAGTATTTTGTTAATGATATTTGTATATATAGTCAAGGGGAGATACAGTTTTTCATTTCTTTTGTTTTGTCTATTTTAATTTTCTTAGTTACATTGTCAGCATAATAAAAATTTCATTGTGCTGGGCATGGTGATGCACACCTGTAATCCCAGCACTGGGGAGGCTGAAGCAGGAGGATCGCTGCAAGTTTGAGACCAGCCTGGGCTACAAAGTGAGCTCCAGGTGAGCCTGAACTGCATAGTGAGATCCTGTCTCAAAAAGACACACACACTAAATAATAAATAAATAAATAAATAAATAAATAAATAAATATTTCATAAGATGAATTGTGGAGTTATTTGCCCTCTTACAATCTATAAGAAAATGGATAGGATATAATTGATCTTTCTCTAAATGTCCGATAGAATTCTCTAATGAAATAATTTAACCCTGAAGATTTGCAAGGGTAGGGAAGTTTTGAACTGACAAATTCAGTTTCCTTCATAGCTGTATAGTGATTCACACTATTTCATACTGAAGTTTTGAGGAGTTGGTCTCTTGTCTCAGTTTTATATGCATGTACATAAAGTTGTTTGTAGCATTTCCATATTATTCCTTTGCTGTCTGAAAAATTATAGTAATAACCTATTTCTTTCTTTTTTCTTTTCTTTTCTTTTTTCTTCAGCACTGGAGATTGAATTCACAACCTCACGCCTGCCAGACAGGCGCTTAAGTCACTAAGCCAAACTCCCGGCCCTGGTGTTTTGAGGCAGGGTCGCAGTGTGTAGCTCAGGCTGGCCTTGCACTCGTGTTGTAGCCCAAGCTGGCCTCGAACTCACAACGTTCCTCCTACCTCAGTCTCCTGAGTGCTGGGATTAAAGGCATGTGCCACCACGCCCAGCTTCTCTTAGTATTCTAATTCCCATTTAGCATTGCTTTAACTGTGTTCCACGATTTTGATGTGTTATATTTTCATTTTCTTTCAGTGCAGTGCTTTTCACTTTATTTCTTTCGAGAGTTCTTCCTTACCATGAATTAGTTACAAGCATGTTCAATCTCTACTCTGCCAATCTCCTCTTTAATTGTTGAATTCCTTCCACTGACATTTGTGTAATTACTGGTATGTTAGGGTTTAACTCTACCATTTTATTTTTGTCTCTATCTGTTGCAATTTCCGCAAGCCTTAGATATACTAGGCAAAAGGAAAAGCCACGAAATTCTCCACTGCGTTGTTTCCCAGATCTTGAGGCGTCTAGTCAGTGTGCTTTCTAGTCTCTATTTCTTAGAGCTCCACAGACTGTTTCCTGTAAACAGGATTTTGGTCTTACTTGGCTGGAGAAATAGGGAAAATGAAACGTTTTAGTCATCTTTCTATTGCTGCAACAACATACCTGAGAAAGTCAACCTTCGAGGGGAGAGATTTATTTTGGCTCACCGTTTCGGATGTTCCAGTCCATGGTCAGTTGGCTCCGTTCACTTTAGACCCACAGCGGGACGGAAACAGGAAGGTGGGGTGTGATGGGGGAAAGTTGCTCACCGCACGGTATCCAGGGAGCAGAGAGGGAAAGCGCCTGTGCCAATGCTCCCCTTCCTCCTCCTTCTCCTCTTTCTCCTTCTCATCCTTTGATTCCACACAGGCCCCCCACTGCACTGAGTGGTACTGCCCTCACTGAGGTCAGATTTCTTCCTCAGTTTTCCAGCCCACATGCAATCATCTTTGAGAAAACCCTTGCGGACGAACCCAGAAGTGTGATTTACTAATTTCCTATGCTTCTCAATCCAATCAAATTGACATTCAAGATTAACCATCATCTGCTTTTTACAACTTCCCAGAAACAGAATATCCGAAGAACTTTATGTCATAACCCTGCTTTCAGTTCTCCTCAGAATTATAACTCAATGCTTTGTCACCCTGTGACTTCCTTATGTCTGAAAGTAGAACATGGCTGTCTTCATCCAGGAAATGGACCCATTCCTTGAGTATCCCCAAAGTTCAATCAACCCAGTTCATAAACTCTAGCCTTGTTTTGATAATAAGTCTGAGCAGTTAACAGAGCATGCACAAGTATCATAACGCTGGCCTCACACCCACAAAATGACAAGGAGAAAAAGGTTTTCCCTCCCTCCTGAAGTGCTTGACTACGTAATATATATTTTCAGAAAAAAATGTCAGTTCCTGCTTCCCAAAAAACATGTGCCCAAAAACTCAGTTGGACTTGAAGGAAGCCAGAGAAAGGAGTGAAACACCCCTCTCATGGATGTCCCCAGGCAGCTGTCCCTCTGCTCTGGTGCCCAGGACCCATCTCCTGTCGCTCGGACACGCTTCAGCTGAGACAGACGAATACGGAGAGCAGTGAGCAGGCATCTGACAGGAGAAATGAACAACAGGTGGGAAGTACGCGCACCTCAGAGTGGGAAAGGCCGGGAAGAGGTGAGGGAGACAGGAGAGACTGAGTCGGGTCTCGGCACGCAGCGGCACAGACACCATGTGAGCCTGCACGAACAAAAGCGGCTGTGTTGGTGTTACACTGAGAAACGCAACGGTAAATGTGAGAAGACATAAACATGCTGAAACAGTGGTGCAACCCTGCTGAGGCCTTGCTGCGTTATCACAATGCTTTCTGACTGAGCACAAGCTCTTTGTGCGAAGCTGCATCCCCAGACCTTTCTTTATTTGTTAATTTTTTGACAGGATCTCAATAGGTTACTAAATTGCTCAGGCTGGGCTCGAACCTGAGGTCTTTCTGCTTCAGCCTCAGGTAGTGTGTGCCACCACACCCTGTTCAGTATAACCTTGTGGGAGTTCAGTGATAGTACTTACGTGCATGCATTACAAATAAAACATAAAATCAATAGACTGACTGCTCTGGTCTGCCCCCTGCCAGTGTGGGTGAAGACACGCCCACCTCTTCTTACTGTCCCCCTTTTTCTCCTGCATGCCAGCTGAGCTATGCCATGTCCCAGTACCAGTGACCCACAGGCCAGAACGCAGGTCATATCTGGGCAGCTCTTCTCAGGCTGCCCAGTTCTGATCTTGGCTTTGAAACCAAGATTCAAGTCAAATTCAACCTAATCAGCCAGCATTCACCACGAACCCACCATGAGGGGTGAAAGGCAGTGCGAAGCCATCCCTGCCGGTCACAGCTGACTTGTGCATGCTTTAAAAGGTAAACATGGGGCTACAGGGAACCCCCGGGTGCATGCTCGTCATAAGAACAGCCACAGGCAGCGTGAGCGGGACTTAGAGCCTGTTCACTGGGGCAGTAGACATCCCAGGCTGGAAGGGAGGTGCGCCTGCAACACAGCCACTCCAGATCCCCGCACTAGGTGAGCTGCAGAGTGAGGGGAGCCCAGCAGGTCCAGGACAGCCCAAAGCATTGCTGTGATGGCTGCAGACAAGTTCCGGAAGGAGAGGGCTGAGAGGGGCCTTGGATATCGGGTAGCTGGAGGTCAGCACTTCGGAGGGTGAGAACGTGACCTTCCAAACAGCCGTGCTTGGTTCCCGTAGGAAAGCTGCCTCCCGTGGGCACCGCACCACCGCCACAGGGTGGGCGTAACGGGATCCAGGACGCCAGAGCTGAGTGGGCGGGGCTGCTCAGGGGTGCAGGAGGCCTGCGAAAGCCAAGGTCTTGTTGCTGGGGAACTGTGCTTCTTCCTGCTGCCTAGATACCCTGTGAATTAGCTATCTTCACGGCCCCACCACCTCCTTTGGCCCAAGTCACCTTCCCTGTCCTGGGCCACAGTAGCTGTCTTTCACCTGGCCTCCTTGGATCCTCTCTGACGTCTTGCAATCAGTCTTCAGACTGCAGTCAGAATCATGTCTAAAATAAGAGATCACATGTGATAATGCTGATTTGCTAAAAACTCCGTAATGAGTAACAATTTTCTTTAAAAATCAGGTGAAGCAAACTCTTCAGCATGGTGCACAGGTGGTGTTTGGCTCATCCCTTCTCAGGATGTAGTTCTGATCTCTGTTCTGCCTATTCTTGGTCTTCCAGTCAAATCCAATAACCCAGCACCTTCCTGCCACAGGACCTTTGCAAGGCTGCTTTCTTTATCTGGAAGTTTTCTTCTGCTCTTCACTAAATTAAGACAAAAGTTAAAAAAAAGGGTCATTCTCAACAAAGCTTTCCTTGAATGGCCTGAGGAGGCCTAGAACCTGCAAAGACCTTGTTCAACTGTACACGCGAGTGTATGCTTTATTTATTGACTGTCTCTTGCCTAGGCTGTGTTCTACAAGAGCAGGATCTTTGTTTCTGCCAGACAGCTGTAACTACAACTCCCAGCTCACTGTCAGCTACTCAGCAGCTGACAGCAACATTCTCCAATGAATGAGGAACGCATAAATCCAAGGCAGGTCTGACTTTAACTCAGGAACAAGCTTTTTTGGAGAATGTCCCCTTTTCGCATGGTCTTATGCTAAATAACGTATATATGGAGAAAGAGAAGACCAGACTCGTTTTATGATCCAATGTCAAAGCATGAATGAGAAAACTGCATTTCTGTCTGTAAAACCCAGCACATAACGCTCCTCAAAACAGTCACCAAGCCAGGCACGGTGGCACACACCTATGGTCCCACCACTCAGGAGGCTGAGGCAAGAGATCGCTTTGAATTTATGGCCAGCCTGGGAGGTACAAAGTGAGTTCAGGGCCAGCCTGAACTGTACTGTGAAACCTTGTCTCAAAAGGACAAAACCAAACCAAGCAACAACACCCCCCCAAAAAAAAGCCTTCACCAACCCCTGGCCATTTTCTGTCCTGGAAAAGCTCGGTCTCCGTTCTAAAGGCAAAGGCTCTCTGGGATACTGTGTTTCTCTCCTCGTCCCTGGGGGGTAGATGGCCATGGCCTGTGCTTCAGCAGGCCCTAAGGCTGCATCCTAATTAGAGGGAGCTGGCAGATTCTCAGAGTGACTTACAGATAGAGGACCTCATGGTGACCTTGACAAAGTCAGGTAAGGAACAGAAAGACCTCCCGGGAGCCAGGCTTCCTGACCCCAGGAAACCCTTGAGGAGAACAAAGCCGTGGCGAATTTGACCCCTCACAGCAGGGCAGCACTGCGTAGCAGGGGGTCATCCCTGGGTGACCTGGGATGTGTCACACTGGGCTCCTCACACAGCAGGGCAGTAGGAAAGCTGGGCTGCCCGCCTGGCTGTGAGATGCGGTGGTCTGCAGGGAGACTCCTCGAGGGGCCAGCACAGAGACCCCCACAGGGCCGAAGCCCTCCATCTGCACGGCCAGCTTGGGCGCCATGCGTGGTGGGTGGAACCTGGTCACCCCAGCCGGGGCTGTGAGGGTCAGACGGTTTAGAGGTGAGGTGGAGAGGCGCGGCTGAGGGGAGGGGCGAGCAAGCCCAGAGCTGCGGCCACGCTGCCAGCTCTCACACAGACAGCTGTGCTAGGCTCAAGTCTGCGCTGCTTTCAGCAAAGGAGCTCCGCAAAGGTCACCAACCGCCTCGGCCGAGGTCACAGATGGGAGAGTCCTGGGCAGGTGGGGGAGCGGGGGCGGCAGGCCAGCTCCTGGGCATGGCCCGGCTCTGGGTGCCAGCAGCCCCCATCCCCGTTTCCTCCTCCAGGCTCTGTTAATCTCTTTGCCCCCTGCAGACCTTGCCAGACAAGTAGGAAGCGGGCAAGTGGCTTCCCCTCTCTGCCAGCCAGGTTTGTGTCTCCTGGCAAGACCGACCGTAAGTGCCAAATGCAGCTAATTTCCCGCCTGGTGGGAGCGACCACAAAGCGTAAAAAGTGGGTCAGCGCCTCCGAGTCCTTTGTCCCAAGGGAATGCATGACAAAGCAGGAGAAAAATACGTTAATTTGGTCAGAGAAAAGAAGGGTCTTTCAGTGAGTCATGTTCTGAAAGGACTCTGAATGAAACCGCTCACGGATTCACGCACACGTTCATCCACTCGTTCACTCACTGAGTGCACACTGAGAAAGGTCAGACCTTACGCAGAGCACCGGAGATAACCCCAGAGAGAGCTGTGGCGCAACACTCACCCAGGTCTGAATTCAGGTTCTTTCATTTTCTTGCTGAGTAGCCTGGAATAAGCTGTTAAGATTTCTGAGACGTCATTTCTTCATCTGGAAGATGGGGACTATAGCCACCACCCAAGGCATCGTTCCATGTAAACGTGTGGAATGTCAACGCAGTGTCAGCAGTGGGAATCCTCGTTGTCATTCTGATTATCATCATCATTATCATCAGTACTGGTGCTCCTGTTCCAAAAAAATAATAGGCTGCCCTTAAGGAATTCTAAGACAAGGCGTCTGTATCGTAGCCTAATCACAGCATCACCTCTTCCAGCGCAAGAGAGGACCGTGACAGCTGGGAGACACGCGCAGGACAGAAGCTCAGGAGCTCCGGTAGGAAGCACAGGCTGCCCTCTCCTAGAGTTTCCATAACTCATTTTTGAAATATAAAGACTGAAGATGGCCCTCAATTAAGGACAGGATCAGAATACTCGACATTCGTTTCACAGTGTCTGTGCTTGGGTCTTCTGGGCCCTCCCGACACAGGGGGCAAGCATGAACCCCCACATATCCCCGTTTGTAGGCGAGGAATCCCGACTGGTGACGCAGGTGCCCTCTGAAGGTCGCACGAGAGGCTGTGACCTGGGACTCTCCCTCTGGCTACCAGTTCCCCAGTGCCCACGCTCTGCTGTGGCGTTCACATGGCACAGTGCCCATTTCACACACCTGTCACCACACACACATCACTCAGCTTTGGGGTGCTGAGTAAGTACTATGTAGGAGCACCACACCTGCAGGGGACACCCTCGTTCACACTGGCAGATGCTGAGAAAGCAGCAAAGGTCCGAGCACACCACAAGCTGGGTATCAGAGGTGTCACACCCATCAGCGGAGCTCCTGGCCAAGGGTGCCGTCAGGAGGGAGGACTGATCCACAGAGGGGCTCCACGCAAGGCAGTCTGACCCGAAAGGGTGCCTGCTTCCCGGCTCCTCCGGCTCTCGGTCTCTGCTTCCTGGCTGCCGTGGGGGAGTGGTTTTTCTCCAACAGGTCCCTCCACTGCCCTGTCTCTGCCTTCAACCCCCACCTGTGGACTGGACTCTCTGAAACAGTGACCCCAAGTAAACCTCTTCTCTTTTAAGATGCAGGTATGGAGGGTTTGGTCCCAGCAACAGGAAGGGAAGCGACGATCTTCCTTTGATGATCCAAGGCACAGAAGGACCGGAGATGCCGAGGACCTGTCTAAATGTGCAACCTGTCTGGCAGGTGAAGCCAGCGTTTAATCGTGGAGTTTCTGAATCCAAGCCAGGGTCTTCAAGCTGAAGCAACTGTGGGACACTATGAGAACCAGAGACACCCATTCTGTTGCGGGGAACGGGGCTTGCAAAAAGAGGTGTCTTCACTGAGGGCTGCACCAGGGCCTGGTATTTCAGTAACCCCAGCTGCTTCCTAAAACTCTGTCCTGCCAGGGACATTCTACTTCACTATAACTATGAATTCTGAATCCTACTTGGAAGTATTTAAACTTGCCCAGCTGTACGTCGCTTCCCAAGATGAACAGGCCACCTCCCAGGCTCCACGTGTGAGCGTGCGTTGAAGGAGCCACTCGTGCTGGATCTGACTGATGGGCACGAGACAGATGCTACAGCCCCAGTTCACAGAGGGCGATACCGAGGCTCGCACAATTTGAACTTCTCCAAGATCTCACGCTGGATTCAATAATAAACGCAAATTTGAGCACAGAAGACACAGGCTCCATTGCTACACAACCTTTCTTTATTAAAAATTTTCGCTAGAGTGCCAGGACGTGGATGTTTTGTGAGCGTTGTGAAACTTGACCCAACTCAGAATTCCAGACATTGGCCACAGTGACGGTGGCAGTCACTCTCCAAGTGACTCTTCACGCGTTGAGACACTTGGAGAGGCCGAGTGGGAGGGGAAGCCCCGTGCCTCTCGGCACCATAGAGCAGCTGACCACCGCCATGGCGGCTGCATTCGGCTGCGATGCGGAGACTGCCCGTCCAGCAGCCTCCCCGTCCCCATGCAGCCTACGACCAGGCCCTGGCTCTTTGCACCTTAGGTCAGGGGAGCAGGCCTCCAGCCTCAGTATCTTTCTCTTTTCACATTGGCACAGGGTGCCTCCTGGCACTGGATCTAGCTGAGGCCACCTTGACTGTGGCTCTGTCTCTAGGAGATCGCCTTATATAGACACAAATCCCATCCCACAAGGCAGTGGAGGGTGACACTGCTCAGTGTTTGGCTGGACGCAGGTCCCAAACACCGTCTTCTCCTAAGGTTCACTGCCTGGGGATCTGCGCACCTGCGCCCCAGGGGGGCATTCGCCTTCCTCAAAGGGACCCTGTGCCTCTGCTTCCATCGCCCATTCCTCTTTCCCCGTAACACTGAAGTGTGCTGGGATCCATTGTTTTCAGACTGAATTCCACTTGCTGTCTTGAGAATCAGAAGCCCCTGTTCTCTAGACCTAGGGTTGCTTTAAGGGTAAAACAGTTGAGGGAAGTGACTACACGTGCTGGGCAGCTGGTGACAGGGCGAGGGCAGCTGGCAGGATGCAGCCCGGACTATCAGCAAGGCAGCCCCAGGTGAGCGCCACCTACATCTCAGCTGCCTGTTTCTGCCCTCCCCTCCCCTTCCCTGGTAGATACAGACCCACTTCTGGATTCGGGCCCTTCCTCCTCTGCTCGCATCCCTACCTACATCTCAGCTGCCTGTTTCTGCCCTCCCCTCCCCTTCCCTGGTAGATACAGATCCACTTCTGGATTCGGGCCCTTCCTCCTCTGCTCGCATCCCTAGATCTGACTCCCACCTCTCACGAGAGAAGCGTCTTTTTCTCAGAAGTGATTGTGTCCTAATGGCTGCTGTGGCGCCCGTGCTCCAGGCAGTAGCAGACACAGCAGTTAGGAATGTGTGGGCTCAGCTCTCTAAACACTCTGAGCACCTACTGTGTGCCAGGTCCTATAATTTTCTTGGCGTATAGTTGGACATCAGACACAGCTGCAGCCTAAAGAGAAGGCAAGGCCTAAGGTAGGGGTCCTGGTCAGCTCAGGCTGCCGTAGCCAAACACCAAGGCAGCGGGAGAGGCTTCAACAACAGGTGTTTCTTTCTCACAGCTCTGGAGGCTGGAAGTACAAGATCAGGGTGCAAATGGGGTCCAGATCTGGTGAGGACCTCTACAGGATTAGATTCTACATTGTATATTCACACAGTACAGAGACAGAGAGACGGAGAGACAGAGACAGAGACAGAGATCATCAGGGCACTAACTGACCCATCAGTAACATCTGAGGGTATTATTACCTAGAGCTTGGTCAGGTCTGAATGTAAGACCTGGTTCTCTGGGTTTCTGATTCATTCACTTGTCTTCTAGCAAATAAAGAAAATCTCATACAAATGAAAAAGTGAGTTTATTTACAGTTTGGCCAGATTGAGAGAGCAGCTAGTCCATTCCCTGTCAAATGCACAAAAGTGCTTCCAATTATAGGAGGGGTAAAAATGAAGGCTAGGAAATATCTATATGTCGATTTAGCCAAGCTTCAGCCCAGAGGGTGAGAAGGATTGCATCCGGCCCGGTGTCGGGTCTGGCAGGCGGCAGTTTATGTTCCCAGCATGACAAAGCTTGGAGAAACAGTTTACCTTTAATAAAAGTCTTAATTCTTAAAAATCCATTTTAACTTTCTATTACATCTCTGGCCTGCTGTGTCTACACCTGTCCATGGCTGGTTTAAATAGTCTGTGCTTTAGCCAGGAGAGTATAACACTGGGTTCCACAAACACATCCCTTTTCTACTGTAAAATTTTACTTTAGCGTAATAGTAACTGGTTGTGCATCTCATTACCTTTGCCTGAGGGATGCAGTATGCAATTTTTATGTTTACCCACTTGGCACTATGAAAGGCAAGGGGTGTGTGTGTGTGTGTGTGTGTGTGCAAAAGTGTCAAACTAGTATTTTCATTGACATAATTTTCCACCTAACACATTTGGCATGTTTATCTGGGCATCACAGAGGGTATAATACATCCACACCAATCTAGGATTTGTTTTTTTAAAAGTTTTCCTTTGATTTTTCTAGTAGAAAGAAGTAGTCCAATTAAGTACAATGGCACATAAAAAAAAAAAAGATTTTCAAGTTTTGGAAGAGGTCAAAAGTGAATCACCCGATTATTCATGCATGGATCATGAAGACGATCCATCATGGTAAAATACATGTTTTCCTAACAGAAGAGTGTGATGATGACGATGTTGATGATGATGACACTGACTCTGACCATGCGTACCGAAGTCCCTGTGACAGAGAAATGGAGAGAAATGGAGACAGGGCCCCAGATCGCCTTGATCCAGGTGATGAAGAAAACAGCAGTGTGAGTGCATTGGTTGAATTGTTGCCGAATGATCATGCAACCAAACGGAATGATCCAATGTTAAAACTAGGTCTGAAGATATATTAGACAGAATGCCACCACTGTGATTCAATATGGGAAATAGTAACAAACAAAATGCTACAAGATACTATGAAATATGCAAAAGCTAAAATACAAATAAAACATTCCATATGCACCAATAGCCATATTAAAAATGTATTTATTATGACACTTCACTAGCTGAACTGGAAGTATTCGTATGTCTGCTGTACTTAGCAGGGAATTCTCATGGTAATTGCAAGAATGTAAAAGACTTATAGAAAAGGGGGTCACAATATGCTATAAAAACTTATGCCCTTGTGAATGCAAAGACTTATTGTGCTTTCAATTTAGAAATTTATCCTGGAACTCAGCCATCAGGTCCTTATTCATATAGTAATAAACCAAATGATGTTGTAAACAAACTTGTTACTCCCATCTCTCAAACTAATCAGAATGTGACACTCAACAATTGTTTTACCACTTTCCAATTGATGTTACATTTGCTAACAGAGTACAAGTGTACCAGAAAAAGAACTGTACTCAAGAACAAAGCAGAAATTCCAAATGAAATGTTTCAAATTCAAAACAGAGAATTGTACAGTATGAACTTTGGATTTCAGAAAGACTTACATTGGCCTCATATATGGCAAAGAAAAGCTAGTAATGCTGATATCAATGTTTTACCATGATGGAAATATTGATAGGAAAACCTCAATATTGGGGAGCCTAAGATAGAAACTGTCCACAACAAAACCAAAGGTGGAATAGATGTTGTCCATGAGTTATGCAACAACTATGATGTCACTCAAATCAGAAAGCATTGGCCAATGACAGTGCTTTACTCTATCCTAAACATGTGTGGCATAAATAGTTTTATAGTTGACAAACAAAATAACAAGTACAAAATACGATGGAGAAATTTTCTTAGAGGATTGGGACAGGAACTTACAAGAGATCACTTACAGCAGAGGAAAAACAAAATGTTTCTCTGCAGGAAACTACACAAAAAATTTTTGGAGCACACTGGTGAGCTGACTGATGAACAGGCAGGCACAGCATGCAAAAGATCTAGTAAGACAATAAGAAAACCAGTAACATGTCGACTGCGTCCTTCAAGAAAGGACAGGAAACAAAGCATACGTGCTAGCAGTGTGAATGATACATGTGTATGGAACTTGCAATTTTCATGTGTGAAAACTGCCTTGGGTGTGACAACTGAAGCAAAGATTACTTTTGTTGTATAATTCTATTGGTATTTTCATTTGGTTCACATAGATTTTTATTTCTGATATTATCTCTTAGGTTTTGTAAGCAAGTACACAGCTGATGTCTATTCTAAGCACTCATTCTACATTTGGTATTTTGTTTATTGATATCTTATTTCCTGCTAAGTGCATGTTGTACAACATAGTTGCAAGCTCCTGACAAAACAGGAAGAGAAGAGAGGTGATAAGACTATCACATAGGAAAGGAAAGTTAAGCGCATGTGATGTCAGTGTAAGCAAAATGTGTGTATGGAGCACGCAGTTTTCATGTGTGAAGACAGTCTTGGGTGTAACAGTTGAAGCAAAGGTTATTTCATGGTAGATATGTTTGTATTTACATTGCAGCTCACGTAGGTTTTTATTTCTGATGCTATCTCTTAGGTTTTGTACACAGTTGATGTGGAAATGTTGATTTTTATTTTAAATGTGAAATACATATTAATAATTTAATACCTTATTTTATTGATATTTTATGTTCATGTTAACTATAAATTGTATAATATAATAAGGACCTACTGACAAAGCAGCAAGACCACTGAGATATCAAGTATGTCCTACAAAAAGGCCAGAAAAGCAAAACACATGCACTGACAGTGTAAGGGATACATGTGTATGGAATATACGTCTGTCATGTGTGAAGACTGCCTTAGGGGTGACAATTGAAGCGAAGATCTTTTATTGTAGAGTGCTATTGGTATTTTCATGGTCGTTCATATAGGAATTTATTTCTGTTGTTCTTTTTTAGACTTTGTGCACAAAAAGTCAGTTGACATTGAAAATTTTGATGCTTTTCATAAACACTCAATAAATATTAAAAATATAATATTTTATTTTTGTGATTTTTTCCTGTTAAGTACTCATCGTTTAACAGAACTCATAAAATTAAAATTAATAATTCATCAATAGAACTATCCTAAATAAACGTGGCTTTGACACACCATATTTATGGGCCTTTGTGACAAAAAAAAAATGTGTCATGCTCCATTAAAAGCACTGTTCCTGGAGTCCTAGGCCAGAGATGTGAAACTGGAGGCCATGACACACCAGGCCTGGCCGTTTGTCACAAAGACATTAAGTGGAGAGTGATTGGTGGAAGGGAAGAAAGGGTGTTTAATCTGTGTAGCTGTGTGTAGAAGACAAGGAGACCAGCGTCGGCAGCCCTGTCCTGGGGGTAGTGCCAGGACCTCCCAGACTGCGTGACCAGGGCACCAGAGGCAAGCAGGGTTCAGCACCCTGCCAGTGCCCGGGCTGATCATTAGCTCGGGGTGCTCAGGCCAGCCTCCTCTGCACTAGGATAAGGGAGTCGCTGATGCTGGGGAAGGGGCTTCGACTCATCACAAGCCATTCATCAGTCAGACCTGTTGTTCTTGGGATCCAAGTGACTGCTGGAGTAACAACTTGGAACAAAAGTGGAGACAGAGATGTCAAGAATTTGTCTTGCTTTTAGTTATCCATTAGACATTTGCAGGTCCAAGTGAAGAATCCCTGTTTTGAGCAAAAGCAGCCTCTAAGTCCTTGAAACAGTATTTTCTCCTTTGCAGCATCCTAACAGACTACGGAGACAGAACATTTCCATGGTGGTTTACAGTTCCCCTGGACAGGGCCTGGAAAGCAGATGCCTGGTCTTGCTGTGGAAATGGAGGCCGCTCGGTCTGGCAGCCCCCCGATCTGACTACACAGATTTGAGCTCCGTCCTCCATGCTCACCCGCACCACGAGGAGGGACTGAAAAGCTGGCTTCTTTTTCTGCTTGAAAATGGGGCGTTTAGCTGCACTTTTTTTACCTCTTAAAGTAATGGAATAAAATGTGATAAAACATGCAGAAGCAATTTAGAGCCATATAATATCTTTCTGACTAAAATTCAAAGGTATCTTCATGTCCCTTGGGCACTATGCTTCCTCCAGTTTTAGACGCATAAATATTCAGATGTCCATACAATCCCTTTTGAATGAAGATCTACATTTATATATAATGACTTTAAAAAATCCTACCGCTTTTTACTGGTACCATTATCAAAATAATGCTCTTATGGCTATCTTGCCTACCGTTGCCGAGCAAATATTCTGCAAGTATCGGTTTTCCAGGCTCACCCCTGCTCAGTAGCTCCCTACGGGGTCTGGCCCTGGCTCCCGCTCGGTCAGGCTCTGTGCCCCTCGTGCCAAGCATCCCCACTGCTTAGCCCTGCACCCCACACACGGAGCCCATCATCACCTCTTCAGCACAGCAGAGACGGCCACACCGTGTGTTCTTGGAAAGATGCGCGTGGTCCACAGCGAGGACGTCTGTACAGGACAGGAAACCGAGGCTGGCTCCCGCCCACTGCCCTTGTTCACAACCCTTCTGCTTCCTGCTCATACCTCATCCGTGTGACTGTGTCACACGGTTCAGACTGCACAGAGAGTAGATCTGGGGGCAGGAACATCTGAATGCAAGAAAACTATACATTCTCTCAATTTTTCTTCTCAGAAAGTCTCATCAAGCGCATGAGCTTGCCTAAGCACCAGCTTCCCCAGCTGTGAAGCATGCTGAGATGCGTGTCCCTGTCAAAGCCTCCCTTCCTGGCACCCTCAGGTCGGGGTCCAAAGCTCTCCTTGCTTGTGCCTCGTTCTGACATTCAGTCCTTCGGTGGCCTACCTCGCCCCAGTTCCTGCCTGACATCTGAGGCCTTTCGTAGTCAGCTCTTTAAGTTCATCTCTATTGCTTCTGGTACTTGTACTTGAAATTCCAACACAGCCAATCCCTGTGCGGTTATACTTGCTCTCACTCCTGATCGTCCATAACCTGCTGAGTGTTCTCCCGCTTTCCTCTCTGTTCTCCAGCATCCTGGTCTTCATCGGCTAACTCTGAAAGCAACACGAGCATCCACCCCCTCACCACGGCCTCTGAAGCCCTCGGCGGCTGGGCTCTCTGTCCCTTCAGCCTCCTGCCTCCCTCCACCAGGCACTAGGAATCGGCTGCAGCCACACTGACCTTGCCGTCCTCGGCTACGCTCAGCTTGCTGTAGCCTCCGAACCTTGGCACTTCCCTCCAGGAACACCCAGCTCAGTCCCTCGTGGACGGCACTCTGCCAGGCTGCACTGAAGGAGCCATCACCGTTTAACAGCGTGTATTTATTATTTGCTCATTGGCCACATGCCAACCCCAAGGGAAAATGACCAGAGAGCTCAGGCTGGGCCGCGCTGACTTTGCGGTCTCGGTGCCCAGATGCATGCAATAAATGGGCAGCGCTGCCACTGAGGCAACAGACAGCTTATCGTGCTGTGCTACACCACTGTGAGAGTCACCGGGCCACCTACCTACCCGGCCCCCAGGCTGCGAGGCGGGACCCCGCTCGCACCCACACCACGGCCACACAGTGCCCAGCACAGGGCAGACGTGCAACAGCCACAAACCTGTGCGTGAGTAGCAGAAACACCGACGACCCGATCATGGCCTGAAAGCAGTGGCATGATTTTGGCAAGGGTCAGGAGGGAACGGCATGAACCTGACACTGCACACGTTAAGGATACAAACCTTGACATATGTTACATGCTGTGCATGTTTTTCAAGTAGAGGAATATTAAGGAGCAAAAGTAAGCAAGCAAAAATATACACTGTAGTAGCATTTTTATACAATGTTGTTTGACAAAATCAATCTATGTGTTTGACATCAGGAGAGCTATAAACCTGGAAAAGCAGCCCCCAGAAGGGAGCACGGGGAGGTGACGTGTGAGCAGATGGAGTGAGCCTTCTCCTTCGGGTCTTGGTGACCAAGGCGTATCCGCCCTGTGAAAGGCCATCAATAGGTGTGATTATCAGTATTTATTTCATGCTTCAATAAAAAATACGAAAAAGTGAAGATAAAGAAGTTTTCAGATTAAAACAAATGGAAAGACTACGTTCCCAGCACTCCTAAGTAAAGGCGCTCTGAGGGCGGGGAAGAGTTCTGCGGACAGAGCAGTGTGCTGCGTCCTCTGCGTAGCAGCACGGGTGCTGCCTGCCCGGCTCACAGCCACGAACGTGCATCACAAGTCAGCAGCAATGGACTGTGAAGAGTATGCTCATTTTCATACGAGAAATAAAGAGCAAAACGTGAACTCACATACCGTGTACAAGAGATGATCAAAATATATGGTGAACGTTTCTAAAAAGGATACATTGCCATTAGTTCCCCTCAGAATAATCCTCCTCACTGTGAACAGACTCATCCCATTGCCCTTGTCACTTCCTGAGGCAGTTCCGGAAGTCCTCTTCCACGGCTTTATAAGGTGCGAATTTAAAGAAGGCACTGAAGCTGCCGCTGAGTGCCACCCAAAGGCCAGGCAGGCTGTCAGATCTTCACAGCGTGTCTCCACCTGCCTTGTTCACCAGATGTGGCACCTTGAAATTTCTGGCTTTTCCTCCACGAGAGGCAATCACTGAATCAATTCAGGGCACTGAGGCAGCCACAGAAGCACAACTGAAGACCTTCAGGAGAAAGGACTTTCAGAACTGCTTCAGAAAGTGGCCAGCACGATGGGATAAGTGTGCTCAAAGCAATGTGGGGGGGGGGGGATTTTAAGGGTAATGAATGGTAACACATCTCTTACTGTGATAATTTGTAAGGTTAAGCATTCACTGTCTTTTTTATCATAACTTGTAACATCTTGGGGTGAGCTTTTTAAGTACTCAGATACTGAGATATAGCCACTCTGTGGTGTGCCTTAATTGCTCTGTTTCTTTTTATCATTGCTAAGTGTCACCATTTGCAATCATTTCACCTTTAGAAGGATGTTTGTGCTGTTTCCAGTTCTTGCTGCTGTGAATGTAGTAGCTGCCATAAACATCAGGTACTGAAAGGGTTTTTATGTAAGCGTAAGTTTTCATTTCTCCAGAATAAATGTCCACATGTGTGGCTGTTAAGTGAGACACAAGGAAATGGGTAATTCCGTAAGAAAATACCAAACTAATTTCCAGAGTGGCTGCACCATTTTATCTTTCCATGGCAGCATCAGGTGAAATCAGCCATTCTGACGGGTGCACATCAATAGCTGATCATTCATACTTTCCGCTGCTGGTGTTGACATTCAACAACTTTTCACCTGGTTGCACACAGACACATTTATATTAGGCAAACATCTTTTCACGTCTTTTGCCCATTTTCTGCTCGCATACTTTTTTAAGTCGATGAGTTCCGAGAACTCTTCAACAGTCTAAATATGAGTCTTTACTGGATATATGCTTGTTAAATAATTTCTCCCATTTTGTACCTTGCTTTTCATTCCGTCTACATGATCTTTCAGGGAACCAGTTTTCTGATATTGATGAGGGTCAATTTATGACTTTTTCATTTGTAGAATGTGCTTTTGTTATCAAGTCTAATAATTTACCCGAACACTGTCTCTGTGATTCTAAACAATTCATTGCTTGATGTTTTATACTTAAATTCATAATTTGTGTACTTTTATATAGACTTGATGCTTAGTTAAGCTTATTTATTATTTTTACCTGTGGCTATCTGCCTTACTCTGTTTTATGCTGCTGTAGCACATTCTTGAGACCAGGTAATTTATAAAGAACGGAAGCTAATTGACACCTGTTCTGGAAGCTAGGAAGGCCAGGATTGAGGTGACAGCACCAGGTGAGGTATCATACACCTGTGACAGAAGACAGCACGTGGTAAGAAAGAATACAGGTGCGGCCTGAACTGAGTGAACACAGCAGCCACACTCAGAGCAACGAGCCCACTGCCTCGGGAACTGTGCTCAGCCCTTCACGAAGGCGGAGCCCCGATGGCCCAGTCACCCCTTAATCGTCTCACCTCTTCAGGTAGTTACAACAGCAACCTAGTTCCTAACACGCCCTTGGGTGCTCAGACCACAGCAAGATATAGCTGCTCCAACACCATCTGAGCTTGCACCTTTCTCAAAAATTAGCATTTGAACCAGCAGATTTCTGTGTTATCTATTTTATTTTCTCAGTCTGATTGGCCTTGTGCAATACAACACTGCCTAGCTTTTGAGTAAGCCCTGACATCATAGATCAATTCCTCACATTTTACTTTTTTTTTTCATTGGCATGGTTTATTTGAAAAAGTAAAAGTGAAAAGTGAGGGAGAAGCTGTCTCTGCAGAGAGAGCTTGGGCCCAGTGAAAGGGAAAGATCAGGATAAAAGTAGACTGTGGAAAATGGGGGGTGGGCCACCCTGAGGAAAACCACGAGTGCACGTTTTATTTTTCTTTGTTGAAACTGTTGTAACTAGTCAAGTCCTTGTGCTTTCTCAAACAAATTTTAAAATAAGCTTGTCTGTGTTGACAAGAATGTTTCCTTCTGATATACCAGGATTTCTTCTTACTGGTTCACGCTTGAAGGGCCTCCTTATCCAGTCTTTAACTGTGTGTTTGCTAGTGACAAATTTTTACTTTTCCTTCAAATGAAAATGTCTCTATCCTCCTTTCTTCCTGAAGCACAGTTTTACAGAATGTAGAATTTACAGTTTCAAATTCTTTTCTTTTGGTGCTTAGAAAGTACTTCACCAGATTTTTTTTTCCTGGCCTCCAAGTTTTCAGATCAGATATCCACTTTTACACTACTTTGTATTGCTCTGTAAGAACTATGGCACAAATTTGGGCTGCTATCAAGATTTTTCATCACCTTTAAATTTTTGAAATTTAATTGTCACAACTCTCAGCATAGACAGTCGAGTTTATGAAAAGCTCTTGCTTAAACTTCAAGTTTCTTAAATATGTAGGCCAAGGCACCCATTAAATTTTGAGGCATTTGGGCCATCGCATCTTTGAACACTCTTCATCTGCGGTCTTTTTTCTCCACGTGGGACTCTGTCAAGATTCAGACTATGCCTTTTGCTTTGCTTGCTGTAGTTATTTTTTGGGTAATCATCCCACTTGCCCCTGAAGCTGTGTTTGTTTGTTGCTAGTTTGTTTTCCACCTGTTGTGCAGAGGGAGTAAATTCCATCGAGTGAGCTCCAGTTCACCGAGGCCATGTGCAGGTGCTCCCACTTTTCTATTAAGCCCAGTTGGCAAGTGCTATTTTAAATTTCTGTTATCTTATTTTTGGCTACAGAATTTCTATTTATTTTTTAAATAGATTTGATTTCTTCACTAGAATTTCTCTTTATTTCTGAGGAACACTTCTAAAGTCATGTTTTAGCGTGATGGTTTCAAACCTTGGCCAGGTATGTCGGCATCGACTCATCTGGGGTTCAATCCAGTGAACTGCCTTCTCTCACTGAGCTTGTGATTTTCCTGATTGTTGTTAGGATGGGCAATATTTTTCATTATATCCTACATAATTTGAGTATTATTTAGGAACGTGATTTTGTTTAAGTCGTGATTTAGTCTGCCATCACTCTGTTGAGATTTATCACAATGGCCTTATCTGTCAGAAGTGCTGGTTTGCCCTTTTGTCTGGCCTGGATCGGGCAGAGCCCTGCATCCCCGGGCTTCTCTCTCTCTTCTGTGTCAGCAGGGAAGTGGGGTCCGGTCTCCGGCTGTGGACGGCACAGGACGGCACCTCCGGGCGGGGCCCTCCCCTGTGGCGTGCACACCTGCAGGTTAGATGCAGGCAGGTCCTCCTGGCGGGAGGAGGGGGCGCGGCTGCTGCCGGGGAGGAGGAACAGACCAAGACAGCGTCCGCTTTTCAGCGCTGCTTCTGGGTGTCTGCTGCTCCTCGGACCCCGTGGCTCCATTCACAGACAAAAGCCCCTCACCCTCCGCCACTCCTTCTCCTCCCCGTGGTGTGGACTCTCTTCACCCGAGGCTGTTCTGCTCTCTGTGAGGACCTGGGCCCTCTGATCCTGTAGCACAGCTACCGGCAGCAGGCGCTGATCACTCCTGCTGTGAGAAGCGGGCGCTGGGGCCCAGGCCCTTCATAGGACGAGATTTTGATGCACGGCTGATCAGTGTTACAGAACACTGGCAAGGCTGAATTAGCCCACGTAGGTGCAATCTCTTAGCAATTGTAAAGTAATTGCTGGAAGCTCGCTATTGTTATCTCTATGTACCTGTTTCCGGCACCATTGTGCTTCTCTTGTGTGTTCTCGCACAGTTTTCAAAGAAGGAAAAGGAAGCCTGACCATCTGGGTTCTGAATGCCAGCTTGCTGTCTCATCCGGCTTTAAGTGGAAAGCTTCTATGTCGCTGGGAAAGTGGCATCAGGACACCCTGGGTGCCTCCGCACCACACGCAGAATCTAGATGCCAATGGCCTAAGTGGAGGAGGGGATGGAAGTGAGGCGTTTCCAAACCCACGGTTCTCTGAAGGAAGAAGTTGTAAGGCTTGCTTATCAGGGAAGGCGGGTTTCTCCTCATTCCTGTTGTGAATGTTATGAATCCAGGCAAAAATGTGTGTAATAGTGATGCATAGCGTGGGAACTGTCCCTCCTCCGTGACTCCTTTGGATCCTGGGCTGCTGGGGGGCACTCTCACTGGAGCCAGCTCACACGCCTGGCCAGGGCAGAGCCCACGCGGCCGCCTCGGCAGTCATCTGGCAGAGTTCTCGTGTGGCTCCTCTGTGTCCGGCAGGGAAGCCAGGAGCTGCTGAGTGAGCTTGGACAATGAGTCGCGATCTCCACAGCACTTGCTCTACTGTCCTTTAGAGCCCTGTTCTTGACTGAGAACCATCATTTTATGGGAGTCCTTTACAGTTCATTAGATAGCTCTAACAGCAAATCCCATCTATTCTGCCTTATAGCCCAGGTGCTTTCTCTCCTGGGAATGCAAGAGAGAGTGAAAATAAATGCATCACAGTGGGGCAGCATCTGGCAAGCAGAGACAGATGAGACGGGCAGGAGGGGCGAAGGAGGGCGGGCCATGCCAACAGGGAAGGCTTCGGGCGGAGCCAAAGAAAAGGGTCTCCAAGAACAGCACGAAATAGACCCCTAGACCCCTGAAAACAGATTTCTCTTGCCTCCAACCATTTCCCCTCCCACGCAGGCATCTCATGCTACCATCCCGCAGTCTGACAGCAAATCTGCTGCCTGCCCACCACATAACCAAGGGGATTTCAAGGTCCTTCCTTCCCAGTCCGTGCCATATTTGTGGCACAGTGTAATAAGGTTGTCAGCAAAGAGATAACCTATTATTTTGTCCACACCATGTAGATCTATTACTACAGGTGTGTCATTGAAAGTGTGACCCAGTGGCTCCTAGTCTCAGGCTGGGATGTGGACACATAAAGAGACGCCACTCTTTAGCTCCTCCTCCCAAAATAGGATGTGAGGACAGAGTTCCGCAGCGTCAGGAGGGCTAGGGACGGAGTGGCTACAGCTCAAACCCACAGGCGCTGGCTCTTCTTACCGGGGTCCAGCAGGCACCGCTTCGTGCTGGTGTCCTCGGGACAATTTCCCCGGGTTCGATCTTCCCTGAATTCCCCCAGGCGATGAGTGCTGTGGCCTTGTCCTTCACTTTCCGTCCTGGAGATTTGTTGCCATCAGCAGAGTGTGAGGTGCCAGAGATTAGCAGGCAAGTCACCGTCTCCTTCCGGAAGCTGCACTGCAGCCAACTTACTCGTCTGCCTCACGGGCTGTGCCTAACCCCACACGGACCCCAGCGCAGGACTGAGCCTTCCAGCAGCAGCCCCAGAGCCCCTCCTTGCTGTGACTTTGGGGAGACAAGGTGGCCTCCGAGCTTCAGCATCATCCCTCTGTGACGGCAGTGATGCTTTGCTTTGGGGCCTTGAGAACCTGGGTGTGCCCAACCCACCCCTCAAATCACAGCCTGCTCCATACGTGTTTTCCTCTCACATTTTCTGCAGCAAACTGTACAAGGACAGCTCTTCCCTCAGGGTGTGTGTGGCACTGGGGATGGAACCCAGTCCTAGAGGAGAGGGTGGCAAGCAAGTGAGAGAGGCAGAAAACCACCAGGAAAGCAAGGCATCGTTTTGCCGTCACTGCTTCCTCATCGGGGCAAGTGACCCGGCAGCCACCCACTGGTGCTATGGAGCAGACCCTGGAGGAAGGCACCCTGTTCCTGGCTGGTACTGAGCACCACCTGCTGCTCCACTCTGGCCTGAGAAGCCCCAGCTGCAGAGAGACTGGAGTGGTTCCTCACCCAGTAGGCTCCTTTTTGGCTCTGAGGGATGACTCACGGTGTACCTGTAAGTACTCCTTATGGAGTGAGGGCAGTCTCTTACTTTTCTTACTGATGAGACACAGTACCCAACAGCCAATGTTTTATTTTGCCTTGCACTTTGTACAGATTTCAGTCCATACTTGGCTGATTCCAAGGCAGGGCATCAAAGATGGGCAATGGTAGCTCATGGCATGGAAGGCAGGAAGCAGCAAAAGCAGCAAGCAGCAGCAGCCCTCTTTCCGTCTCTTACATTCCATCCTGTCTACCTGCCCTTTGGGCAGATAGCATTTATACCCAGGCTGGGGCACCTTTCACCCCAGCATCACATCAATAATTCCAACATCATATCCTTAATCCCAGAATCACATACCCTAGATCCAGCCATTTCCAAAAAGCTCCAGCTGGCAGCAGATGTTGGTACCATCCACCTGGTGCTGATTTTAGGTGCATGCAGGATGCAAGAGTTGTGGGTCAAGAAGGCTTCCACCCAGATTTCAGAAGAAGATCTGCGAGGCCAGACAGTGTGCCCTGAGAAGGCAGTGTGTGAAGCTGTGAGTGTGAAGTCAAAGGTATAGTGGAGGCCCCAGAATGTTGGAGAAGCCAGGAGAGTGGATCATCTGAGGAAAGCTGCAAAGAGTGAACAAAACTGGCCCAAAAGAGAAGCCTTGGGAGCTACAACCACCTGCAGTGACACAGGGGTGGAGCCACCCAAGCCCTTGGAGTTCACATCTTGCCACAGACTGCCTCAGATGCCAGACATGAAACTGCAAACATAATATTCACCCTGCTGGATTTTGGATTTTCTTTGAATCTGTTCCTTTTTTATACCTACTTGTGTCTTTAGGAATAGTAATATTTATTTTGTGTCATTGTATGTTGGAACTGTTTAATTCTCTTTTCATTTGTATAGGTGCTCTCAGCTAAGAGTTTGCCTCAGAAGAGACTTTGTACTTGAACTTTTCAGCAAAGCTGAAATTGTTAGGACTTTGGTAACCTTAGAGATAGACTAAATGCTTTATGTATAAAGGAATTAGCATGAGTCTTATGGGGGCCAGAAGTGGACCACTGTGGCCTGAATTTAGATGTCCCCCAAAGCCTCATGGAGGCTGCAAAGGCTGGAGTCCTGTGATGCCCTCAGGCCATCTTCTCCATTGCCCTGGTTCTTCTCAATAACCAAGCCCTCTCCCGCCCTATCTTTGCAGCCCACAGCCTCACTGGAGCTTCCTTTCTGGCCAAACTCAAAACATTTTAAATCATTCTGCTGGGCTTTTTACTCTCGATTCTCAGCATAGATTTGACTAAAAGCTCTCACCAGCAGCAGCCGTGTCACTGACTCAATATTAGACTGCCTTGAAGTTTTATTTCTGTAAGATTAATTAATCCACTGCTCTTAAACTTAGTCTTGGGCAAAATTTCTAGACATAAACAAAATGCAGACAAACTTTCTGCCAAGCCATAATGTAATTATCTAGAGTCCAAACGCCAGTGCAGTCCTTCCCAACAGAAACCTCTTATGCCTGGTCTTTACCAGTGGCAATTCTACCAGCATTCTGGTTTTCTGAACTCTGACCAGAATCCCCCATCAAGTACAACTTAAAGCTCTCCAGGGATGCTTCTTAGGCCAGCATCCCCAATCCTTTACAAACTCTTTCCACAAGTCAGTTCCAAAGGTTCCTGAACCACATGATAGGTAGTGTCACACCAACAATCCCATTCTCAGTACCAAAAGAGAGACAAAACTATCAGACACCCAGAGATAAAAGAAGAAATGTTGACTTTGTCTCAGAGTTTGAAGAGGTTTCAGCCCATAGTTGGCTGCCTCCAAGGCGGGGTGGCATGCTACAGGGGCATCACCAAGGAGAAGCAACAGTTCCTAGTGTGGAAGGGAGGAGGCAGCAGAAGTAGCAGGCGGCACAGCCCTCTCTCTAGCCCTTATATTCCACCCGGTCTACCTGCCCTTTGGGTGGGCAGCACCACACCCACGATGGGCACCGTTAATCCCAGCGTCGCATCCTTGATCCCAGCAGCACGCACTCTAGATCAAACCACCTCCAAAAAGCTCCACCTATGACTGCCTGAGGCTTTTGGGGGACATCTAGACACCACCCTAACAGGCTGGGTGAGTGGGTGTCATGCAAGATCCAATGGTATTTAGTTGGTTACACAAGTCTATCTTTGCCTGTAACTGGGAAGGCACAAGTCACTGGTGTCTTGTCCCAGTTGATGCTTGGTCAAGATCATCCTTGAGGGACCCTACTTTTTTGAGTGTCTTAGTTTGCAAGAGGTGCAGACTAAATGCACACCGGATTGGGGTCCACCCTCATGGCTTCATTTTATCTTAATCAGCTCTTCAAAGTTTCAAGTAGTCACAGTCTGAGGTCCCAGGCATTAGACTTCAACATACAAATTTGGGAGGAGGAAGTTATAACTGTTTAAATAACAGACAAATGCTCCTAAAAATAATGGATTGAATTGGGAATGAGCATTGCAACAGTAATGTACATGCCACAGTAAATCATGGGCACATTCAGGGCGGCAAAGGGAAGCGTGGGCTTTAAAGGAGTGCGAGGAAGGCTGCGGAAGTTGTTCTGCCGCAGTTCTCCTCGGGTACAAACTGGCACTGGTCCCAGGCTGGACAGGCAGCTTCCGGGCAGACAGCCCTGCAGGAGTCTGTGTGTGTAAGCTGCCGTAAACATTTGGCAAGCTTGTGGCTCTGACAGTCTCTTGTGCTCATTCTTGTCACCAGACAGACACGTGTGAGATTCCATCCTTCACTACCTTCCACTTTTTATTTCCTTTTTTCACTGTTAGGATTGACACAGCTGACTCCGCATTTATCTGACAACTTTCACACTTCACCCCCTAACACCAGCCTTCCAGAACTCCGGAGCCGAGAGAGATGGCTGCTCACTGCTGCTCAGAGCGCCGTTGGCCACGCGGGCAGACTCAGCCAGTCTGGCCGTCTCCACTCTGCTGGCCAGCCCTGCCTCCCCCAGCTGCTGGCCTCCCACCAGAGGCCCCAGCACAGCTGGAACAAAGGGGCGGTCTTGTACAGTTAGCCCCTGGCTGAGCCCAGGGCCCATCAGCACACAGCCCACACCCAGGCTCCAGCAGAGGCTGTGGGTCGGTGTTTGTCTCCACGAATCCAGATGAGGGGCTTAGGCTTTAGTGGAGAAAGGACATCAGAGGCCCGTGGTACCCAGCGAGACCTCGCGACAGCCTCACACTTTGTTCTCTCTCTCTCCTTCTCCCCTCTCCCACTTCCTATCTCCCCCACTCAGTAACCATGTAATCATGAACGTCCTTCGAGCCCTCTTGCTCTCCCAGCGCCGTGACACAAGGCTCCGGTCTCTGACCCTGGAGCGCAGAGTGACACCTGAGTCAGTGCGTCTTTCTCCACTGCCCTCATAGTGAAACCAGCAGCTCAGACCGCTGTGGCATCTGCCCTCGCTGCCCCATGGTGGACAGAGCCATGGTGGTGCCTCAGGAATCTTCGTGAGAGGAATTCTGAATTTAAACTAATCACTTCCCAACCCAAGAAGCATGCGTAGCAAGGATGCTAATTATCTTAGGACATACATCTGTGCATACCTGCGACTCTCCCATCATCATCAAGGGGTGCGTGGGGCAGGGCTGTGGGGCAGCAACCAGATGCAGCCCGGGCCTGACAAGCGACTTCATCCTCTGTACTTCTGCTTTAAAAACGAGTATAAGAAAGTAAGAAAGAGACTTATTTCATAACACACATCAGTTTTAAGAGTTGAAGATTTGGTGCCCCTGCTAAAGACAGCCATTGCACTCCTCCTCCTCTAGCAGTTAAGATAACTTGCTCAAATAACACCTTCACACCATAAAAACTGAGGCTGGATTGCAGCCTGCAAGCCACATACAACTCAGAGCCTGAGGTGACGAGCGCAGCCCGTCTGACCGGGCAGCTCCAGTGGGACGTGCTGCCCAGCTGGTTTTGCTAAGACTTAATGAGCACATCCTGAGTATCTCTCTGGCAATTATTTCTCAGTGATGTATGACAAGTTGCTGTTTGCACAGGCTATGAAACGTTACAGAGTTTCATTAATTTGCCCTTCATTAGTTGCATAATTTTGCTAATGATCCCAGCTACACAGAACACTCTGCCCTCTGAGACGCCGGCGCATTGACGAAACCCTGGAGAAAGCGGCACACGCAGCCCTTGCTCCTGCAACTCCCGCCCATGACCGCGGAGCGCTTCCTCTGCCTCCTGCTCCGGCTCCCAGTGGGGCGATCTCATGTGCACAAGTGAGTAACTCGCCGGAAGGCCAGGAATGTGGAATTAGCAAATCTGTTAATTTACGCAATTGCCCTGTTCTTCATTAGCTCTCTTTCCTCAGGGCAGGCTCTTGGCACCGTTCCCGTGCTGGCCCAGTCCTGGCCGGTGATGACTACGATGAGAGAGCCGCTGATCCACGGGGGACAAGGGCAGGGGACATGGAGGCCATGGAGGAAGCAGGGGTTTGGTGATACAGAGCGCCGGGCTCAGGGTTACCCCAACCCGGGAAGAACTGCGGCCCCTGCCGCTTGCTGCAGGACCTTGAATGGGTCACTGTGCTCTCATTCAGTCTGTGAAATGGAGACACACTTCATGGGGTGCTCGGAAGAGGAATGACGTAATTGTGGGGGGTGCTTGAAAAACAGCAGAAACCCAGAGAACAGAAACAGAAAAAAAATTAACCCAGTCCTGATAGTAAGGAGCTGAGGAGAGCGCAGGACAAGAAGCCCCTTACTCACCCCCCAAGCTGAAGCAGAAATGAAAGTCTTTCTCACTCTGCAGGGCCGGAGACTGAACTGAGGCCCTGGCACCTGCTAGGCACGTGCTTGACCACCAGACTATGCCTCCGCCCTTCTATTGAGATTTATTTTGAGACAAGATCTCATTAAATTGTACAGACTAGATTTCACGTTTTGAGCCTCCTGCCTCAACCTTCCCCGGAGCTGGGATCATGGTGATGTGCCACCAAAAAAAAAAAAAAAAAAAAAAAAAGCATTATTTTAAAAAGTGAGAAAACCTTTAACCCCAGCACTCGGGAGGCTGAGGTAGGAGGAGCGTTGTGAGTTCGAGGCTGGCTTGGGCTACAACGTGAGCGCAAGGCCGGCCTGAGCTACATAGTGCGACCTTGCCTCAAAAAACTAGGGCTGGGAGTTCAGCTCAGTGGCTTAAGCGCCTGCCCTGGCAGGTGCAAGGTTGTGAGTTCGATCCCTGGTGCTGCAAAAAAAAGTGAGAGAAGTCCCCAAAGGACAGAAAACCACGTGAGCTCTGTCTGCTTCGCCTTCGCTTGTAGGGACAGAACTGCGGCCCCAGCAGGCTGAGGGCAGAGGCCCGGGTGCACTGAGGTCACGACAACTTGAACCTGCACAGGACAGACATAGCCTGAAGGACCCGCCCGCTGGCTCTGACGCCGACTGTGTCTGCAGGCAGAACTCAGAGAAGCTCAGTGCAACCAGGTCTCCCTCTAACCGGTGGCCGAAGGAGTGCAGACACACAGGCTGTCACGGCGACTGCAGTGGCCGTGCAGGCCCAGGGCGCTGCACGAACCCCCAGAGGCTCTCACGGACAGGACTCAGCGCCCCTGCAGGAGCAGGTGCACGGGAAGCAAAGGCGGAGGCTGCGTGGGAATCCACAGGAGACCCACCACGGGCAGCAGAGCGGTTAGAGCCAGGATGGAGGGGAAGGGGACCGAGGAAGGCTCTGAGTCCTCTGAACCTCACCCTGCAGGACTGACTCCTTTCCCCGTTTTCCTTAGGCTTATCCGGAAATATTTCAAGTCAGTATCAGACAGAGTGGCATGGCAAAGCGTCAGTATCTGGCATCGGTGCTGCACGTTCTGTTTTACAAAAATATCAAATTTCATGGCGGCATTCACTGTGTCCTTGCAGACCCGCCTGCCTCTTCCTCCACCTTCCCCGGATCGTCCGCACTCTGGAGCTGCACCCCTGTACGGAAATTCATACGCAACATGCAGTATTCTTCCAGGTGCTTACAAAATGCACAAAAGATAGCATATTGCACTTTTTCTGCACAAAAGCTTTATATTCTAGGACTTGTTCATGTGGATCTGAACCACACATCTAAATCTGTATAGAATTTAGGTGGAAGAATATACAACTCACTGGATTCTCACTGATGCCACGTTGAACCAGCTTTCCATCATTCTAACAAAACGCTGAGGTCATCAACTTGAAAAGAGAAAAGGTCTGCTTTGACTCAAAGTCTGGAGGTTGTACCCTGTGGTCAGCTAGTCCCGGTGCTTTTCGGCCTGTGACCGGGCAGACAATGCGGCAGGAACACATGGAGGAGAAAAGCTACTTACCTTGTGGCAGCCAGAAAGTAAAGAGAGAGAACAGACTTCCCTTCCCAGTGAAAAACCCAGGGACCTAAACTGTCCCCTAACCCATCTCCCAGAGTCCCACAGGCCTTTGGGAAGATCTCAGATCCAAACTGTAGTAGGAGTTTCGTTTCCATCTCTCTGATCAGAGCATTTGTGGATAACCTGCTTCCACCTGCCTCACGGATTCACCAGGGCAGACCCTAGAAAATATTTTCCTGCGGGTACCACTGATCAGGGTGACAGAGTGTGAAGCTTCTACATACAGGAGCCTGCATTTCCACCAGCTAAGCACCAGGACTGTCTCCTGTCTGACTCCCTGCACTATCAGCCCCAGGCCCCGCCTGTCGCACACCCTGCACTATCAGCACCAGGCCCCGCCTGTCTCACGCCCTGCACTATCAGCCCCAGGCCCCACCTGTCTCAC
>RJWM01022132.1:0-34184 GCA_004363535.1 Dasyprocta punctata | reverse complement strand
AAAAAAAAAAAAAAAAAAAGTTGTTCTTAAATTTTTAAAAATAAATAAATAAATAAAAATAAAATAAAAATAAATAAATTTTTACAAGCCAGGCATGGTGGTGCACACCTTTAATCCCAGCACTTGGGAGGCTGAGGCAGGAGGATCCTTGTGATTTCGAGACCATTCTGGGCTACAAACTGAGTTCAAGGCCAGCCTGAACTACATAGTGAGACCCTGTCTCAAAAAATAGGGCCAGGAGTTTAGCTTAGCAGCCTAAGTGCCTGTCTGGCAGGTGTAAGGCTGTGAGTTCAATCCCTGGTACCCAAAACAAACAAAAAAAAATATATATATGTGTATATATATATATACATATAATATACACACATATATATATATCAGTAAAAACATAGTGTTGTTCATTCCCTTTGAAATGCTCTCCTTGCTTCAAATACCCTTATCCCATTCTTCCCACTTTCTGGGGCAGTTCTGGAAGTCCTCTTTTTTGAATACCTTTAATTGCACCATTATGACTGTCTAGATGCTGTGAATCTATCTAAAAATGCTTCCCTTCCACAGTCATTTTGACTTTGTGGGAAGAGTCAGAAATTGCACAACCAATAAGGTGTTTTTAGAACACCCCATAATATTTTTAGAAGTTTGCTTTTCTGTTGTATTTTTTAATCACACCTTGTAAAGACATGAAAAAGAATTTCCAATACCGCTTTAGGAAGTGGCCAGAACAATGGGTTATGTGTGTTCAAAGTGAGGGAGAGAATTTTGAGGAGGATTAATGGCAATGAATCATTTTTCTTTAAATTTAAACACTCACTAGAGTTTTTGCTCACCACTCATACAGTTTTGCAATGCTGGACAGTGGAAGCCAGCTGCAGCTTTTACCTGGCTATGCAGTCATGAGGGTATACAACCTCTGCTTGACGCCCTACTGTGTGGCTGACCTATAATATTTGGCAGGTTAGGTGTATCAAATATATTTTTGACTTACAGTATTTTCAACTTGTGATGGCTTTATGGTGATGGAGCCCAATTGTAAGCAACTTGTATTGAAAATAGAGTGAGAAATGAGGAAATCAGAGATGTAAACTCAAAGAGACTTCCATCTTGGATATCTATATGAGAGTAAAACACTAGGAAGTTTCCAGAGAGTTTAAACTTTATTGAGTACTTTGTGCCAGGCTGTGTTCTAAGATCTTTACATAAGTAGTCTCCATTCATCCTCAAGCAAAGCTTCTCTCAGGGGCTCTATATTTTAGCTCAGCTATGCTGGTGGGTGGAAGAAATCTGCAAGGATTTACACTCAGGCCTTTATGACATGATGCCCTTGATATAGGGGAAAGAAACTCCTGAACTACTACATGTCTGATTATGAGTTCGTGTTCTCTTAAATTGAAGAATGAATTTTAGGAACAACAGAGGTTAAGAGTAGAATGTCTTTGTTGAAAGAAAGCAAGCTTCTGTCAGAGGGAGGGAGAGAGAGAGAGAGAGAAAGAGACAGAAGGGGTCCTGAGTGGGTTGCCATGGACAATGCTTTTTCTAGGGAATTTTATAGAGCAAAATCCCAAGGTGAGGTGAGTCCAAGATGGGAAAAAATGGAACCTTGCAAGGTGGCATGAGGTGGGACAGAATTATGGTCAACCAACAAGATCATGAGTATAACTGCTCAGGTAAAATTGATTAAACAGGGTACAAATGGGGAAGTGAGTCAGGTAGCAAGCAGGTATGCATACAGAGCAGGGGCTCTTCCTGCAGGGGTTGTGTTACTGACTCTTTCTGGCTTCCTCAAGGTGATAGAGACCTATTTAGAATATGAATCCCTGATGTTTATCCTTAGGGTGTAGGGGCATTTGTTTGATCTTTTGTCTTGAGGTCTGGCCCACAGAGGAAGGTGTGTGCCACCCCAATAGCTACAAGGTATCTGGTCTTCTGCGTTGGCTCCTTTGAGGGCCCAGCCCTATTTGACTGCCTATTAATATTTCTATCTAACTCAGTTGCCTGTAAAACTCTGTCATGTGGTTTCCTACTTGCAGGATCTGAGGTGCCAGCAGGATACCTCAACCCTGCCCCGGCCACCCAGAGTGCTGGGAGTCCAGGCATGCACCTGGTTTGGCTAGTCCTTTTGTAAGAAGAGAAGATTTAGCTGAGTGTGCTGACATATAGTTATAATCCAAGCACTCTGAGAAGCTCGATAGTTGATGAAATTATCGAGCACACTATAAAAATAACATCGCAGTTTAAACAGTTTTCATGTAATAGAAACTTATATTGCTCTTCTTTCCTGATACTGTCCTAAAACTTTGCAAAAGCTAGCTCATTTAATCCCACAACAATATTATCACTCTAACCACATATTTAATATAATCATTATAGCTATCATATATGAACTGTAACGATAAGCCTTAAACAACACTAGATATTTTTGTAAATTATCTTAATACAATGACACAAGGAAAATATAATTATCTTCATTTCAAAGACCAGAAAATGAAGGGTTAGTAGTTTGTGTAATTTGACTATCATTGCCTGACTTTATTTTGTAAATTTTATGAATATCAGTGTCTGTTAGGATGAAAAACTGTTTCCAATTTTTTTCAAGTTCAGAAATTAAGATTTAGTGTTTTCAGTCCATAAAGCCTAGATTTGAACTTCAGTATTTGGTTCTGAATCCCAAACCTGTCTCAATATTCCCATCCTTTTCTCATTGTGTTGCACTGGCAGTTTATTTTCAATCAGTTCCCTGGTGAACTGTATTGTACGCCTTTCTCAAAAATTCGTATGTTGAAGTCCTAAACCCCGATACTTCAGAGGGTGCCTATATTTGGAGATTGGGCCTTTAACAAAGAAAGTAAGATAAAATGAATCTAAATGGGTAGATCTTAATATAATATGGCTAGTGTCCTTTTACTCCCGTATATAATTTAATTTTTTATTTTAAAAATAGAAAAAATAAAACGATGATACAGATTTCAAAACAAAATAATAGAAGATTAACACTAGTTAATATATTGCATATTGTTATCTTCCAAGTACTTGTATAATTTAATTTTTGATCGAACCTTCACTTACAGTGATATCCCCAGTGCATTTTTAATTTTTTTTTTTTAATTTTGAGACAGTATCTCACTAAATCCTAAGTTTCCCAGGCTAAGTTTGAACTTATGATCCTCTTACTTGAGCTTCTCAGAGTGCCTGGATTAAAGTATATGTCAGCACACTTAGCTAAATCTTCTCTTTTTAAAAAGGGACTAGCCAGACCAGGTGCATGCCTGTACTCCCAGCACTCTGGATGATTGAAGCAGGGTTACCAGTTTAAACCAAACCTGGGCAAATAAATAAATAGCTCAGTATGAAGGTATTGGGAAATCAACCAACAGCAGGAAGAGGGAGAGGAGAGGAGGGGGAGAAGGGGATTGGGACACAGAACACAGACACACCTGCTGACTTCTGTGGTTTAAACCACCCAACCTGGGATAGTTTCTATAGGTCTATGGCATCCCGAGTTAATCGGTGCAAACAGTAATTTCCATTACTGAAACAGAATTGGAAACCCACTGCAGTTCCAGGTAGTTAGGCCAGTTTTTAAAGGAGGTCTGATAATTTCCTAAATTCACCAAAGCAAGGTCAGATGACTTCCCGGGATGAACGCCAGCTTCCTCTTCTTGTTGATCCGGACTCTGGTCACTGAGAGCTTTACTTCTTCGAACTTCCCCTCCTCTGGCAGGGGACAAATAGTAGAAAAACGAAACTCCAGGAGGCCAAGGTTGGCACTTTCGCTTCCTCCTCGCCCTCTACCCAGCTGCTTTGAATTCAGGCGTTGTCTCGGGGCACTCACAGGAACGAAGTAGCCCAGAGCCGCAGGACTGCCCTCTCAGGTGCCTACGGAGGCAGGCAGCCAGGCATGCTTTCCCACGGCCACTGCTGCGCACAGAAAATGCCAGGATGACGCCTGCGTGGCGCCTGGCTGGGACTCTGATCCCAGCCATGGCCTTGCTCGCCTGCGTGAGACCTGAGCGCTGGGAGCCCTGCGTGGAGGTACGTGGTCTGGTGAGCTAACTTCTGGGCGCTTTCGCTTGCATCTGAGAACTTCTCCCTTCCCAGAACGTGCTGAGGTGTGCTCTGGTTAGTTTCTTTTACAAAAAGGAGTTAAATGAGCTAGACCTGAGAAGCCACAGGGCACAAATAACTCTTTGTTAACGGGACATTAACAGGCACCCAGTGGTGTTTTGTGCTGTTTAAGACTTTTGAATGCTCTTAGGCGCTTTAGGTTAGTTAGACTGGCTTTCACTGACGGTTCTGTGACTTCCTTGGCTGTATGACTGCGGAACTTACTAAGCCTCTCTGGAACTGGTTTGTACACTGATAAAATACTTATAATAATACTTCACTAGAGAGTTTTAGGAAGGCTGCTTCATTGTGATGTCTTTGTACTTGTGTATACACTCCGTTTTAAACAGTCATTTGGTCCCTTCCTATCTGGGGATGAAAGTGTTTTTGTTTGATTGTTTGTTTGTTTTGCTTTTGTTTTTTGGTTTTCTTTTTCTTTCTTTTTTTTTTTTTTTTTTGCTTTGCTTTTCAGTACTGGGGGCTGAACCCAGGGCCTTTGCACTGAGCCACATCTCCAGCTCCTTTTACTTTTATTATTTATTTATTTTGAGACAGGGTCTTACTAGATTGAGTTTAAACTTTCAGTCTTCTCACCTCAGGTTCCCCGAGTGCTAGGGTTATGGGCATATGTTGCACCTGGTTCTTTTTGTCTTAAGAGAAAGCAACTTCTAAGTGAATGTCAGACTTCAGTATATGAGGTTATATTATTCAGAACAGAGGTTGAAAAAAGTAAGAGCTTAAAAGAAAGAGACAAAGAAACTAAACAAGGAAATAGAGAAAGAAAAAATAAGAGAAAAGGGTGGAGAGAAGAGAAGGATGCCAGCTAATACAATTGTTTCTTTAAAATGCCAGCCAGTTGATGAGTAATGTCACTCATGATTAATCTCTTACATTTTTCTCATGCACCGACTGCATAATAGAGCTGAATATCCAGGATGACCCAGTATGAGACAGGGTCAGAAACTCTAGGAAAGTAATGTTCAGGACACAGGAGAAAATAGTGTAATTTTTTTTTTTTGTACCAGGGATCGAACTCACAATCTCACGCCTTCCAGGTAGGTGCTTATGCCACTGAGCTAAATCCTCTGCCCTATCTTTTGAGACAAGGTCTCACTATGCACTTCAGACTGGCCTTGAACTCATTTTGTAGCCCAAACTGGTCTCAAACTCACAAGGATCCTCCTGCCTCAGCCTCTCCAAGTGCTGGGATTAAAGGCATGCACCACCACACCCAGGTAATCTAGGGTAATTTAATATGTAGAAAAGATTTATTTGTTATCTTAAAGTGTTATCCTCTCCCAATTTCCCACCCAGAGTCCTTGTCTTGCTGTCTGTGTCCCTCCTACTCTTATGTTAATAAGGATGGAACTGGAATCAGGGATAAATTCCCAGGACTCTTGATTGAACTTTCTTCCCATACCCTATTCTGGCATTTCCAAAGCCTTCTCTCCCTGCCCATCCCCCAGGGCTGCCCTAGGATAGGGCTTCAATTCCCCTGGCCTGGATTCCTGAGGAGTGACTAATCTCCTGATTTACCTCATCCTTTATAGTCCCAGTCTGCACCCTTCTGTTTGTTATTTATTTGTTGTTTTTCCAGATGCTTGGATATAACCAGTTACTCTCCTAAAAACTTCTATTAACTCTCCACAGCTAGTAGGGTAGTTTCCTACCATAGGGCCTTTGCACTGTTTCCTCTACTCTGAAGCCATCTAGGCTTTTCTCCTTAATCAATGCTGTCCAGTGGCAATATTATATGATCCATGTATGTAGTTTTAAAGTTTCTAGAAGCCACATTCAACAAGTAAACAGAGACGAGTACTTGATAATATACAGTGGTGTCTTGGTTTTGGAATTTAATTTGTCTTACGAGGTTGAGGAAGATGGGTGTGTTTGTGTGGGCAAGGTGGTTGTGCTTGTGTTTGTCACTCAAAATGGAGTTTGGCAAAGAAAGCAAAATTTTGTAGAGTGCTTTTGTTTGAGAACCAAATTGCTTGCAAGCAGAAGTGTTCACAAACTGAGGTATTATGGTACATATATGTGTGGTTATAACATATAATAATAAATGTATATTATAAATATGTAACTATATATAATATATATTATTAAGACATTTTCCTTTATTGTACTTTTTTTTTTTTTTGCGGCACCGGGGATTGAACTCACAACCTTGCACCTGCCTGACAGGCCCGTAAGCCGCTGAGCCAAATTCCCAGTCCTGGTTTTTTGAGGCAGGGTCGCCCTGTTGTAGCTCAGGCCGGCCTTGAGCTCGCTTTGTAGCCCAAGCGGGCCTGGGCCTCGAACTCACAACGCTCCTCCTACCTCAGCCTCCTGAGTGGTGGGATTAAAGGCGTGCGCCACCACGCCCGGCTTGTTGTACACTTTTGAATACACATTTATTTCACTTTTACCACACTTCTATATTTATAATGTCCATGTTTCTTGTGCTCAGTAGGTGTATGTGACTCACGGTTGCCATACTGGGGATACAATTCTATCAGCTTCATGACCAAATCACTGGCTTCATTCAGACCTCACTGATATATCTTTTCCTCAGGGCCTTCTCAATTGTTCTGCAGAGTTACTCACAACCCCCATGTTTGCTTAAAATTCCCTTTGAGGGAATCTGAGTTAGCTTCCCATCCTTTCCTTGTTACCCTGTTTTCTTTTATGCAATATTATTTTTTAGTTTTCCTTTTTTATGTATTTGAATCTAATTCATCTTTCAAAACCCACTTTAGTAGATCTTGTCTGAATCCACAATTAAGCTCTACTTTCTCTGAGCCACAGGATGTATTTTCCAACCCAGATTTATGGATGTTTTAGATAGTGATCATTCTGCTTCTATATTATCCATAAAGACTCTGAACTCTTTGAAGTTGGGAACCATATCAGGTCTGTCTTTGTATTATTGCCCAGATTGCTTAACAAAATACGCAAACCACTTGGCCTTAAGGAAACTGTATAATCAAGTATTCCATGTTTTTCATTTATTTTTCCAACAAGTATTTATTGATAAATGACCATTTGCTAGGTACCATTCTGAGTGCAGAGATACAGCAGCAAGTAAAACCATCAAAGCTTACACTCTAGTGCAGAAAATGAACAATATTTGAGAAACAATCACATAGGCAATGTGATGTTGACTGATGATGTAACTGTGAAGGAAAACAAAAAATGGAAAGGGACGAGTACCTAGCAAGGATCTCTATTAGGCAGTAGTGGCTTCAAGGATCCTATAATGGGTAACATTTAAGCATACATGGGAATGAAGTGAAGATCTGTGTGTGTAAATTTTTGTGACTATGTGTATTACTTCATCTCTCTAAATGTCTATTTTCTTCATCTTTAAAAGGTTGCTTTTCAAATTAAGTTAAAGCATATAACAAACAAATATGCCGACACAGAGTGATGGATTAACAGTAATAATCAATGTGAATATTTATTGATCAGTTACAATTGTAGTAAACTTTGAGATAAGCTCTTACCTTATCTCATTTAATTCTTTAAGGTGATTCTGCTGGATTTAAACAACAGAAAACCAAAACTAGCTGGCTTAATGAAGGAATTTTGTTGGAAGAAATCAGAGAATGCTGATGTTAGATAGGAGGTTATAGAATAAGACTTACAAAAAGTGTGGAAAATTAGGAAAGAAATCAGTGTAAAAACCAACCAGCATAAAGTGCTTGACCTTATTTATTATTTTTCCACAACCAGAGTCCATGTACTCCAAAGACATTGCCTCATTTCTGCATCACTGCTCCTTACTGAGCCAAGAAAGAGAATGCAATTGTCAAAACTCAGTCTTTGAACATCTTGATTGGTATTCTCATTATGGCTGTGTACAATGCGGGAGGGGGATTATAAAGATACTAAGTATCTTATTATCTGTATTTTATACATAATAAATAGGGTTCACTAAAGTTTGTTTTTAAGATTTGCCCCAAATTACACAAAAGTATACAGTATGAAACCTAAAGCCTTTTGATTTCAGAGCCCTTTTGTCCTGTTTGCATTGTTTCTTATTAAATGTTATCATTGCTGCATTGTAGTTGAGAACAGTGAGTGGTTACAGATGCTCTTCCTTGTCTATCTAGAGCAAAACACTATATATATATTTAGTGAATGGGTGATGAATGAGTGGATGACTAAATGGATAAATGGAAGAAGGTTGACTGAGTGTTATACATACTCCAGAGGGAATTGCCACCCTCATCTCTGGCTAGGAAAGGAGAGGTAGGAGCGCACATAAATGTGGTGTCTAATATGTGATCCTTGCAGGTGGTTCCCAACATTACCTATGATTGCATGGAACGAAATCTCTACAAAATCCCCAGCAGCATCCCCTCTTCAGTCGAGCACCTGGATCTGAGCTTTAATCCCTTGAGGCTCTTAGCCAGTCAAAGCTTCTCTCGTTTTCCAGAACTACAGGTGCTGGATTTATCCAGGTAATGAATGAGGTTTTTACACATTGAACAAACTGAGATTTTCATATTTCTATCATTTCATTATTTGGTCAGAAAACCTAGTTGGTGGTGTCTCAACTTTATTCACTTATTCGTTCATTCAACAGATGTCTTACTTGTTTTTTAATCTTAGACAAGTGCCCTTCATTCTCTGCATCTCGGTTTCTTAATCTGTTAAACAGGCAACTGGGTGAGATAGTTTCTAAGAATAACCCTGCCACTGGATTTTTTTTTTTTTTAAGTCAGAAGAGAATACAGTAGTACGTTTGTTCATGAACTTAATTCTTTCCACGTTTCTGGTCACAAACTAAATTGATCATGAATCAAATTACATTCAGTGGTTAGGTTCAATGTTGACCCAAAGGGAAATTTGATTCGATTTGCAACCAGGGTTGTGGAAAGAATTAAATTTGTGAACCAAGGTACCACTATATTGACTTAAACACTCGCATCAGCAGATATTTATGACCATTTGCTCTATGTTGTAAACTGTGCTAGGAAACAAAACTCTACTGATATATGATACAGTCCTGTTATTCAGAAAGGTGTATCCTCTTAAAAGAGTTAACATGTTAAAATTCTGGCCATGTTGCTGGCTGCATAATAGATATTCAACAAATGTTATCTAATTCTGACATTTTGGATTTCGAAGCTAGATAGGGGTGGTGATTTATGACCATAGATAGTAAAGTATATGACTGGAGATAACAAACTATGTAGTTCAGAAGAGAGACTTTTATAGAGAGTGGTCAGGAAAGATTTTGGGAACTAACTGGGATTCATATAATGTTTTGAAATACTGAAAGTGACATAGGAGCTAGGGAATGGGAAGAAACAAATAACCCAGAAAAATGATGTCAAAATCAAAGGAAAACATCAGTTGTGAAGCTGAATGACTAAGTCATTTTCTGATGCAGAGAGTATACCATTAATTGGAGAAGGTGAAGTTATTATCATTTTGGGGGGAAGTTGAATCTTAAATTAGTTTCATCTTCATGGACCTCATTATACAATTTGAAGTGAATAATAGGCCATATTCATTATAATGTATTATGGAAAATACAGAAACATTTCATATATGGTATTCATTACATCCATTTTTGATAAGGCCATATTGTGAAAGTCCTCTTTAGAAGAATTTTTGTAGAGAAGAAAGCAACTAGTTAATGTTTCATACTCATATTGGTTATCTTAATTATTTTGTCACTGTTGAGACAAAATACCTGACCCCCAAAGTTACAGAAGGAAAGGTTTATTGTAGCTCAGGTTGTAGAGATTTCGGTTTCTAGTAGGCTGGCTCCAAGGCAAGGTGGTATTGCAGAGGAGAAAAAGTTCATAGCAGGCAGAAGCAAGCAAAGCAGCAAAGAAGTGGAGAAAATGCAGCAAACACTGAGGCATAAGGCTCTCCTTCTTATCCCTTCCAGGCCACCTGCATCTTGGATGCAGTCGCCTGTATGTGAGGTCGGCCTTCCCATTACCCACACCCAGAACTATGCTTAAAGAATCAGTGGACTAATTTAGCTTGCACCTTTAATCCTAGCATTGCATAATTTATTTCCAGCTTCACACAATTTAATCTCAGCAACACACACCACAGAACCTGCCATCTCTGAAAAGCCTCGCCTATGAGTGCCTGAGGCTTTGAGGGACATCTAGAAGAAAGTCATGATATTTGTAGAGGGTAATAAAGTTACAATGGGACATTTTAAAGCCAGTGTCATAGAGCACATAACTGTTTTGGGGATCAAGAAACATTAGTCAAATTCTCCTAAAACATCTATAACCATGTGATCCTACATGTGTCACTTCATCTGCCCATGGCTTAGTTTTCATACCTGTTAAATGGAAGCAAGGAAATTATCCTGGATACTTAAATGTGTTAATGAATATTAGCATGTTGCATATATATTAAACATGCTATAAAATATATTTCATATGTGTAAAGTATTATATAATTTCATTAGATTCTAAGTTTTAGTTTTTCAAGAGGAAATTTTGTTAAGAGCTATATTGAAGTACACAGTACATTTCTTAAAATGAGAGGTATTTTCTCGTAATTCTCATATCTTATCTTTCATCTACCATATACTCAAGGAACTTTCCTTAGAGGCCTTAAATATGTGCTTAGAAGGAGGTCATTTTCCTCTCTAGTTAGCTCACAGAAGGTTCTGAATTAGGGCAAGGACAGGCCAGACCACAACTCATATCCTTTTTCTGTTCATATAGTGTTTATGTATTAGAATAGTCATCTATCGTGCAACATTTCCTGTATCCATGTGTCTGTGTGTGTGTGTGTGTGTAATATAAATATATATCAGTATTTTTATAGATGAGGAGACTGAGGCTTGCAGAGTCTAAGTTACTTATATACATTCACACTGCTTGTTTCAGCAGACCAGAGACTCATTTTGAGTTCAACATTCTCTTTGTTTTAACACTCTGGTTTCTAGAGTGATGAACTCTCTACAAGGAGATAGAAACTTGACAAGACTCTTCCAGTCCTGCCTCATGTGGAAAGCAATACACATTTAACGTTACAGGCTATGGAATTATCTATCTGAAAGAAGGAACTTTAGAAATGATCAAGTTTAGTGCCTCATTGAGCTACCTTTGAACTCAGAGAGAAAAGGGGTTTCCAAAGATCAGGCAGTAAGAGAAGACAATACCAGCACCAAAGCTCAGCTGTCTTGTACCCTCTTTCAGCATTCATTGTACCGCACCCAACAGTCTCTATCCAGTTATCAGTAAATAACAAAAGCTTGGACTGAAAAGCTTTCATTACCCAGGACAAGGGTTCAGGAAGGATGGGAAGCACTAAATAGGGTTTGTGAAGCACTAAATCCATTTGTGAGATGTATCTGACGTGCAGCTCTAGTACTAACAGCAGTTCGTCATAAACTTGCTGTGTGTTGTTGGCTGTGTAAGATCCCAGCTTATGGAATGCCTCCATTGTATGTAGCACAGCTCCCATTTCTCTTGGGCTATAATCTAGATGCTGTATCTGCTTCTAATCTTCTACCTTCCCTGAAACTTCCTTCTTCACCACCCTGTTTTAGATCCTTTCAGTTTCCTTCCTACATTCCAGTCAGTTCCCTTTCTGCAGCCCATCCACAGATGCTGTGGTTCCTCCATGTATCATGGTTGCTTGGAGTTTGGGGAAGGACCTGTTCACGTCACCTTTATTCTTACTGACATTTACTTACACAAATTGCAACTTAAATGTTCCCCAGTCTGGGTCATTTCCATTGATGCAAAGTGTCCTAGCACACTTCTTTTTTCTTTCACAAAACTTGTTCTTATTACCTGTTATTAACAATTTCCTGTGATAACAACTTTCAAATAGCTGTCACATATGCAGAGCCTTGCACAAAATCAAGGGTATTCATGACACTGATGTGTAATTATTTACATTTATCTCTCTATGTCTTTTAAATATCTTCATATTTGTTCATCTTTCAAATTGACGCTCTCTAGTCATTTATATGGCTAACAACTAACAACGATTCCTATCTTCTGTACCAATCACATGTATAATCAAAATTATACATGGCAGGAAAAGGCTAACCTTGATCTAAGGCTGTTATATACTCTATCAACCATGCAATCTTCACATGCCCTAATTATTGACCTTTAATTGATTTTCTTCTCAAGGATTTGCCGTCCCTGCTTAGCATGTGTGCTTAGTGTGATAAAAAGAACTTCTCTTTGCCGTCAATATGATAGTATTGAATCTGTGAAGCATCTTGTTTGCTCACATAACCATGATCTGTCTTTGTTCATGGAGAATTATACGGGATATCACATCTGTATGAAAAGCTCCATGACTGTGATTGCCATTTTATTTTGAATTTTTATTCATCAGAAATATTACATGTTTTGTATCTTTTTTTCCTGTAGGTGTGAAATTCAAACGATTGAAGATGATGCATACTGGGGCTTAGACTACCTCTCTACCTTGATATTGACGGGAAACCCTATCCAGAATTTATCACCGGGAGCTTTTTCTGGACTGAATAGTTTGCAGAAGCTGGTGGCTGTGGAAATAAATCTGTCCTCTCTAGGGAACTTTCCTATTGGACATCTCAGAACCTTAAAGGAGCTTAATGTGGCTCACAATTATATTCATTCCTTTAAGTTACCGGAATATTTTTCTAACCTGACCAACTTGGCGTACTTGGACCTTTCCAATAACAGGATTCAAAGTATTTATCGCGAACACCTACATGTACTCCATGACAAGTTCAATCTCTCTCTAGACCTGTCTCTAAACCCAATTAATTTTATCCAACCTGGTGCTTTTAACAAAATGAAGCTTCGAAGACTGACTTTGAGAAGTAATTTTGATAGTACAGATGTAATGAAAACTTGTATTCAAGGTTTGGCAGGTTTAGAAGTCCATCAACTGGTTCTGGGAGAATTTAAAAATGAAAGGAATGTGGAAGAGTTTGACAAGTCTGCCCTGGAAGGACTGTGCAGCTTAACTATTACGGAATTCAGGTTGGCATTTTTAGATGACTTTCCAAAAGATATTAGCGGTTTCTTTACTTGTTTGGTAAATGTTTCTGCAGTGACTCTGGCAAATCTCAATTTATGTAGCCTTGAAGAACTTCCAAAAGATTTAAAATGGCAATCCTTAGAGTTGGTGAAGTGTAAAATGAGTCAATTTCCCAGATTGGCGCTCCCCTCTCTCAAAAGGTATGTTTTCACTGCCAACAGAGGTGTGAGCAGTTTTGTAAATGTTGAACTGGAAAACCTTGAGTTTCTGGATCTCAGTAGAAACAGCATGAGTTTCAGGCGTTGTTGTTCTAAGCAAGATTTGAATGCACCCAGTCTAAAGTATTTAGATCTAAGCTTCAATGATGTCATAACCATGAGTTCAAACTTCCTGGGTTTAGAAAAATTAGAGCATCTGGATCTTCAGCATTCTACTTTGAAACAGGCAAGTGAATTTTCAGTGTTCTTATCACTTGAAAGACTTCTTTATCTTGACATTTCCTACACTCACACTGAAGTTGCCTTCCATGGCATCTTCACTGGATTGTACAGTCTCAGAGTCTTAAAAATGGCTGGCAATTCCTTCAAGGACAACACCCTTTCAAGTATCTTCACAGATCTGACTAACTTGACCTTCTTGGACCTTTCAAAGTGCCAGCTGGAGCATGTGTCCCAGGAAGTATTTAGCTCACTCTCCAGGCTTCAGTTCCTGAATATGAGTCACAACAACTTCATATTACTGGATGTACTTTCTTTTCAACCTCTGCAGGTACTCCAGGTTCTTGACTGTAGTTTCAATAAAATAGAATCGTCCAAAGGGCAAGAACTACAACATTTCTCAAACAATCTAACTACCTTAAACCTTACTCAGAATCCTTTTGATTGTTCTTGTAAACACCAGAGTTTCCTGCAGTGGATTAAGGACCAGAGGCGGCTCCTGGTGGGAGCCGAACAACTGGAATGTGCAACGCCTTCAGATAAGCAGGGCATGCTGGTGCTGAGTTTTAGGAATTCTACCTGCCAAATAACCAAGGTCATCATCGCTGTGACAGTGGTCAGTGTTCTTGTGGTATCCGTTACAGCATGTCTGATCTACAAATTCTATTTTCACCTCATGCTTCTTGCTGGCTGCAAAAAGTATGGTCGAGGTGAAAACACCTATGATGCCTTTGTCATCTACTCAAGTCAAGATGAAGATTGGGTGAGGAATGAGTTGGTAAAGAACTTGGAAGAAGGGGTGCCCCCTTTTCGGCTCTGCCTTCACTACAGAGACTTTATTCCTGGCGTGGCCATCGCTGCCAACATCATCCAGGAAGGTTTCCACAAAAGCCGGAAGGTTATTGTGGTGGTGTCGCATCACTTTATCCAGAGCCGCTGGTGTATCTTTGAATATGAGATTGCTCAGACCTGGCAGTTCCTCAGCAGCCGTGCTGGCATCATCTTTATCGTCCTGCAAAAGCTGGAGAAGTCCCTGCTCCGGCAGCAGGTGGAGCTGTATCGTCTCCTTAGCAGGAACACATACCTGGAGTGGGAAGACAATGTCCTTGGGCGGCACATCTTCTGGAGACGACTCAGAAAAGCCCTGATGGATGGAAAATCACTAGAAGAAGCAGCAGATTCAGAAGACAACCATCAAGAAATGACATCTTTGACCTGAGGAGAAAAAGTCTCCAGAGATATTTCTGGCCTAGCTAGAGTCAATATTAGTTCCATTAACTAGAACTACAGCATGGCAGGAGTCACGCTATGGGCAAGTGATTCAGAGGGGCACGAGATACACGTGACTGTTAATCAGGAAGTTTGCAGTGTGGGGTGAAATAAATGCTGTGCTAAAATTCAGAATCTCCCAAATGTGTTTCAGCCAGTTCAACTAAAGTGTCGAGACTGAGAAAAGTCAGTTCAACTCTTACTCCATCAAACTGAATGAGAAGTGAGAGTCTGGGTACCAGAGACTGCAGAAAAGAGCGTTGTTCTTTTCTGGAGCCATTTGAACAGGAACCATGTCATGTATTATGTTTTTCTTGTCTTAAAAGAGTTTTGGGAGTTTCAACTGATCTGAGTGTTTGTTCACTTTTTCCTTTTATGTTGAATATAATTGAAATTCTCGATGACTCGGGTGACTCCTATTTTAGGATTCCCATTCCATTTCATATCATTCCTTGGTATTGTAAATAATTCCTGAGGAAATCTGATAAATACATGCTCAGAAATACCCTGATCATTATTTAATAAATAATAATTCCAAATATTTTTATTTTTATAAATCCAGTTCTCATTTCTCATGTCCATAAACTCACATCATAAATAAGGCTTTTAGAGACATGCTGGATATATTCATATTTAATGACAATTTTTTAAGCAAGTATGTAAAATACACTTCATCATTTTGTCACTTGATGTCATTCTTAAGTTACTACCTTCCAATTTATGACTGTCATAAAGGCAGCATTAAAAGTAATTTGGTTAAAGGAGCATTTTTTAATAGGAAAAAAGTCCAATTTCCTGTTCTTATGAAGAACGATTTGCTCTAGCGGTACAAAGAGAAGACAGATACCTCAGTAGGCCACCTCTTGTTGATGATTCCGAAAACATTTGGGTTGGTATTGCCAGAGTGACCACATGAAATGAGTTGTAGTGAAAGTTTGCTGTTACACTGAATGTTGTTAGATGAAAGCTTGGATCCTTTCAGGGAAGTATAGAGGGCTGTAATCCTTCCGCTGAACCCTCCCCGTCATTGTGAAATGATTCAAGATGGGGACTGTGCACTGTTGCTTCTTGTTGGGTATCCCTTGCTGACCTCATTTAGGAAAGAGTTGATTTAAACACTGAGAAAACACATACCCAGCCTTAATGGTCTCATGGTAAGGGGAGCTCCCAGAAAAGCCCATTCACTTCCCTTCTCTAGAAACAGCACCAAAAAAACAAAACAAAACAAAACAAAAACAATGATGACATCATTATAGAAATGCACTTCCAAACTACAACAGGTACCACATTATACCAGTTATTATACCAGTTAAAATGGCCATTATCTAATTAATATATATTAAACACATTATATATAAAATATTACACATATTTATATGTAAAATTTGCATATGTATTTTATGTATAGAATATATTTCAAATGAGTGTGTTGTCCAGGATAAGGAAGAAGTTGGAATCTTTCTATAGTACAGTTGAGAGTATAAAATGGTGCTGCCATTCTGGGAAACAGGATGGCAATTCCTCAGAAAAATTAACAGAACTAATAAAAAAAAAAAAAAAAAAAAAAAAAAAAAAAAAAAAAAAAAAAAAAAAAAAAAAAAAAAAAAAAAAAAAAAAAAAAAAAAAAAAAAAAAAAAAAAAAATTAACAGAACTAGCATGTCATTCAGCAACCCCATTTCTGGATATACACCCAAAAGAATTGAAATCACAATCTCAATAAGATTTCTGCACTCCCATGTTAAATGCAGAAATAGTCACAATAGTCAAATTTATGGAAACAACCTAAATGTCTGCTGATAAATGATTAAAATGTAATTATTATTATTATTATCAGTCAGCCTTTAAAAAGAAAACCTTGCCATTCGTAACAACATAAATAAACCTAGAAGCCTTTATGTTAAATGATATAAACCAGTCACAAAAAGAAAAATGTTGCCTGATTCCACTAATGAGAGGTTCTAAAATAGCCAAACTCAGAAGCAGAGACTAAAGCAGTAATTCTCAGGAATCAGGGAGGATAAATGGAGAAACAGAGAGTGGTTTTCAGCTGCCATAAAGTTGGAATTATGCGATAGGAGTTAGTCCCAAAGATCTCCTGTGTAGCATACTGCCTTTAAAAGTAACAATTTTATACACTTGAAAATCTGTTGAAAACATAGGTCTTGTGTTGAATGTTCTTACCACCCACCTATACACAAATGCTTTCTAAAAAAAGACACAGGAAACTTTTGTAGGTGATGTGTATATTTTACTACCTTCATTGTGGTGATGGTTTCTCAGATGTATGTATGTGCTCAAACTCATCAAATTGTGTGCATTAAGTATGTGGAGATTTTGTATATCTATTTTCCATCATTGAAGTTGTAAAAAGGAGAGGAAATGAAAATCTAGTTGGGGAAACTGGAAATCTGGCTACACTCACGAGTGTGTTTGTGACTCTTTCAGCGTATGTTTTGTTCAAATGTAGTTAAGGTGGCTGAATACATCTAAATTTGTTTGTCTCACATATAGTGAAACTGCATGTGTGCATTTGTATACCTGCCTTTGTGTGTTCCTGTTAATGCTTGTGTGTATGTAAGAATGCATATGTCTGTGTGATCAAACTTCCATAGGAAAGAGTGTATTATATGTATTCCATGGGGAATGTGCGCAGTTGATGTGGATAAATATGAGTGTTTGAGAGAAATTCTCTACTATTGTGTTTAAACATAATTGTCTGTCCATGACTGCCTGTTAGTGTTTGAGTAGTCTTGAAAATGTGTGATTTTATGTATGACCCTGCCATATGCGAGTATGCTTTTGTTCAAAGTTGAATAAGAATTCTGTACATAGATCTTTGTTGAGGTAAATATACAAGGTCTATGGAGGAAGATAAAAGTACAAGTAGATTGTTCCTTATAGCAAAGCTGACATTGCTCTTATTCCCATCAGCCCCCTTCTCCCAGATGGAAATCCGCAAACTGCAAATGAAGTAAAGTTGGAAAGAAAGAAATAATATGTGCAGAAGTAGAAGAGAAACCAAAATAAAATTCAGGACTAGGATGGGCTCTTTCTAGCCACTTAAACCCTCTAGATGAAAGACAAATGAAGGAAATAATAGAAATTAATACTGATTAGAATGACTTAAATTTATGTAATATCCTATAGCTTGAAACATAAATACAGAATTATAATCATTTATTAGCCAGAAGAGGCACCAAGTCAAGAATTAGTTTCTCTGTTTTAGTGATGTGAAAACTGAAGTGCAATGAAGTAAATTTATTGTCAACTAGCCGCAGTGTTAGCAAGTGGTAAGTCCTTCTGCCTGCTCAAGGGAACTCTTTCCACTCTACCTCATTGCTTAATGCTTCGTGTTGGCAAAACGGGAAATGAAACTTCTGTAGTTCTCTATGTGGCTGACACCGGTCAAGAGTTTTTCAACTGAAACCATGAATGATTAAGCAAATGCATATGCATGTATATATTATATATGGAATGATTTACTTGTATCACATCACTTCACATAAAGGACTTAAGAGAATTTCAAAATGGATACAAACAATAAAGATAATCAGAATAGGAAAATATGGATAAAGAATAAAAAGGAAAGAAGGACGCTGAGAATCAGTTTTAGTGTACTGTTTTGCAGTTCTAATTTCAGAGGAACTACTCTGATGTTAGGGATGGTGTGTCTATTGGGGAAAGTCAAGCCTCATGTTCATTAATTACCAGCTCTGTGCCTTGGCCTCCCTTTTTTGAGAGTCTAGTAAACTGAAATGTAAAACAAAGATAGGAATATTGCTTTGTGAGATTGAAAAATAATTTATATTCAGTGCAAAGAAACTAACCCTTCTGAGTTTTAAAAATGGGGCACAGGAAGAACCATTTACTGGTCTTTTTGTAACAGCATTTCAGTCACTGCCAATGTTTCAAGTTGTAGCCGTGGAACCACAAGAGTTACTAGGACTGTTATTAGGGATCTAATCGTGAGTTGTCAGACCTCAGCTTCTGGACTCCAGAGTGTTTCTAGGAATTACCAGCAGTTTCCTAGAGACTCATAAGTGAACACACCAGAGTCCTCATAAAACTTCTTGGGAGCCCTGTGAGAGATGACAGAATGTTTAGCCTTTGCTTCCGCAACATGGATTACCATGCTTTACACAGAGTAGACAGACAGCACTATTCATTTGAAGAAAAGATGAATAAGCACCGTCTCTGGTCTCGGCGGATGGTGTTGTCCTCTGTGCCTCCCAGTTAAGGAGGCACACCCTAGACCACAGCTTACAGCTGTCCATACAGTTCCTCAAGCTCTGTATTTCCATGGCTCTCACCAGCCCTGTTATCTGAATTTATGCTCCCGACCACCTCTTCCCTGTGGTTTCTGTATTCTAAGTATTCCAAAAGTTACTTTGTAGGAGGGGAGAGGACTTCTCGTAAAACAATTTGAGTTATCTCAGATACATTTTGAGGTCCTATCCTACTACTTTATGTATGATATGTGATTGAAGTTTTTACGTCAGGACTACTTGGTAGATACTTGTAATATCAGCATAGTTATACATTAGGAAACTGAATCTCCAAGATAGGTTAACCCAAATCCACACAGGTATTAAATGGCAAAGGTTGGATTTAAATAGTCTCTGAGTTTGAAAGTCAACCAGCTATACCACACAGTTTCTCTAATGACTCATTCTTATTTTCTCTATATATTTCATTTCTACTACTCTTTATTTTCAATTGGCTAGAGCCAGGCCTCAAAACTAGGACCTAGATATGCAGGTTAAAACAAACAGTGGGGATTAGGCAGTACTTGAAATCAGCCATTTTCCCAAATAATGATTGACAATGCCTTAATTTTGCAACTTTCTTTTCTGATGGAATTTTTTCCCATGAAAATTCCCAGGACACTTGTGTGAATGGACTCATTTCTTGTCTATGGAAATGATCTTCCTAAAAGGCTCTGCTGTTTCTTTATTGATAACAATTTCTCAGCACTGATCACTCAAGGATTTCATTTACCACGTGTTTTTAAATAAAGATGCTCTTTCAAAGCTTTTATTAAATTGCAGAGATGTGTCATTGGAAACCAACTCAAAGCAGAGATTAACCTGGCATAGTGTGAGAATATGGACTTTAACAATGCACCTTGATACAGGATTCAAATTAGGCCATCTGAAGCAGGATTAAGCTTCCAACTGGCACTATTGTTATCTCTTCTTTTAGTTGCTAAATTAGAGTATTCAAATGCTAAGTTCAAGACTTAGAATTTCAGCCTAGTACTCAGAATGCTAATTATCTATTTTGCTAACCAAAGAGTACAATGCTTTGAAAATAAGGAGTGGCTGAAAAGTTTGACATTTGTATTCTTAATGTAGACTATTGTAGTTAATAAATATAGGGAGTGCAAAATTTTAAAAATGTGATAGAAACTTCCTTTATTTAGTTTTGAGATGCAAAAGCTATGTAACACTAGTTTAGCAAATGAGTAGCGTGGATTTCAGTTTTTAATCCTGGCTTTGCCACATATTCACAGTGTAATTTTGGACAAGTTTCTTAATCTAATTTCAGTTTACTCACCTTAATAGTGAGGGTCATCCTCTCCTGTACAACAGGGCTACTATGAAGATAAAATAGGGAATAGAGTGGCATAGCACGTATCTCCTTACAGGGACTGTTGTAAGTGTATGAAAGAGCTCAACTTGGTATGAAGCTGATTTAGTGACCTGGGACCTTGGTGATCTCAGTGATCTCCAGGGTGGGAGCTGTCATATCTACAGTCAAAATCAGGAAGTCAGTTGTCAGGCAGACAATTGAAAAGCAAGGTAGGGTCTGAAATACACACTGAATCACAAGACGCTGTTGCTAGAATTTACAAAGGACATAAGCCACACACTATTCATTTATAATTTATTTATAATGAAAGAGGACTCTGATCCAATGGAACTGACTCAAGTGGAAGGATTAAAGACTACTTCAATTTCTTCATTTATTTGTTGATCATAGACAACTCATTCCAATGCCTTAAGGGTATGATATCTATACATAAAATTAGAGTAATATATTATCTTCTGGGTAGACCATCGTTGGATATAGTGCTGATAGCAAGAGTTACATTTAATTGATGACTGACATTGTGAAAGGAATTTTCTTTTGTGCTATCTCTTATGTTGTCACATCAACGAATCAGGAAGAAACTAAATTCTTTACAATTCTCAAATGAGAAGAATGAACCTTAGTGTTTACTATACAATGTTTTATGATGCATCCAAAGTCACCTGCTAGTGCATGAGATTAAGGTATCTGTCCACTCTACTTTAAGGGCAAGATTTATAAACATTGTACAAAGACAAGAGTATCCGACTCCCACAAAAATCATCATAATTTTGATCAACAATAACCAAAGAGAATTATTACTATTGATACTAATTTTATTAGTATTACAACCATAAGAAGCTAGGGGAAATGTAAACAAAAATGCAGGTCATTAAAAATCTTCTAAAATGGGCAAATCAGACCCACCCGATGATGGCTTTTTTAAAATAAATAACGTGCTTAGCTTGTTCTATCATGTCTTTGACTAAGCTGACTTTCTGCTGGGCATCCCAGATTTGTGATCACACATAGAGGCTGTAGGGAAAGGTCCAAAAGCTGAGAACTTTCTAGCATCACACATTTGGAATGGGGTCACACATTCTGGATGCCATTATGGAGACGATTGAACTCTTCAGCTCAAAGTGAAATCTGTGAAGTAAGTGGTTGATCAGAAGGATGAAATACTTTGAGCACCATCTGTAGTCCTCTGTGAGTGAAGGGACAGCTCTTCACTTCAGCAATGAGGAAACTGATGCCCAGAGAAGATGACAACTTGTCCTAAGTCACAGAGTTTTCAATGTCTTCTTCACAATAATAACTAATATTTGTTAATCTATTGGTACATGCCTGGGACTGTTCTAATGTGCATTAATTCATATAACTGCTGAAGTGACCCAGTGTGGCAGATATTGGTAGCTTTCCTTTTCCGTAGATGAAAAAATGGAGAGGCAAAAAATGAACTGTCCAGTTGGAAGGAACAGACTCTAAGTTGGCCTGGGTCTTGGGGCTGTATTCTTTCTATCACATAATAGCAGTGCTGTTGAAGGCTGGACTATTCTGCCAGGGCTAGTCAGAGGAGTGACAGGAGAATAATTTGGACAAGGTCAGTAACTCTCATACCATCTAGAAAATGAAAGTTTAAAAGACAGTCTGTGACTTTCCTTGATTTGCCCAGAAAAGGAGATGATCCCTCCTGTGACAGCGCTAAGTGATGACTCTGAGTGTAAATGTGCTTTTTGGCACAAATTGTCCTGTTGTAATAGTCTTGATTATAATTATAAAATAATGGGTTCCTGAAAGGCTGCGAGCAGTTATGGGAATGACAATAGGGTTTAGAAACAACATGGTATTTATGTGCAAAATGTTTTGTTGAAAATTAAACCTACATTTAGGAGAAAGGATTGCACTGTTTGCTCCCAAGAAACTATCTCAGTATGTAATTAAATCAAAGTCAGTCAGTTGCCGATTCGAGCTCTTGCCTCACACTAACACCACCACTCTCTCATGAGCTAAATGAGACAGAACCGACCTGAAATAACCCTGGCTAGCTCTGACCCAGGGACCCCCTGGACTGTGACCCCCATGTTCCCAGGAACCAAATTTGAGATGCTATTCCCTGGCCCATCTTCCTCCCAGGACTCTACCTTGACTTGAGAGGCTGCCTTGGAGATTGTCACACATTTACAGCAAGGAATGAGCACTTTCTGTTTAAGAGATTTCCTGGTAGGAGCTGCATGGAAAAACATAAAATTAAAAAAAAGAAATTGAGAAGCTGTACTTGACTGACTTCATTTTTTAGACCGGTAGAAGTCTCTCTTCAAACTTTAGAAAGGTATTCTTTACTCTAAGTTTTTAAAGGTAGATTAAGCTACTTAACCTGAATCGTTACCTTTCGTCTGTCAGTCACTTATGCTTTCTTTCTCTTTCATCTGGCTTATCTTCTTCTCTTACTTTTATTTATATTTTATTTTTACTAAGCATTTTGGGCAGTTTACAAATGAGATGTTTGTGATAGAACTGTTAAAAATCACAGTTGGAAATTTGATAAAATTTCCAGCCCCCAATCTCTGACTTTCAACCAAATGGTTAGTTTAAGAATCACTTGAAGATTGTGGTTCTATGGACAAAAAAGACATGGTACTTTTATACAATGGAGTACTTCTCAGTTATAAAGAAGGGCAAATTTGAGACTTTTATAAGTAAATGGGTGCAACTTGACTCCATACTCATAAGTGAAATAAATCAGACATGCATGTGTAAATATCATATTCTCTCACTAGTGTGAGGTGAAATAAACAAGCTATACACACACACACACACACACACACACACACACATATATATAATAGTTAAGATAGTTATACTACTGATTTCCCTGAGTTCCTTGAAGAGAAAGATTTGCACTTGTACTTTTTAAAAAATTGAATGCAGATGTCTTGTGCTCTGGGTGACTGACTTAGGGATGGCAATGCACAATATATGTACCATTGTTGTCTCCTGATGGTTGTGTTTTGAAATTTTGTTTTATTGTCTCCTTTACTCTTTGAAATAAAATGGGTTTGAAATAAAAGATTGTGGTTCTATTATCTACCAGTCTAATCTATCTATCTATCTATCTATCTATCTATCTATCTATCTATCTATCTATCATCTGTCTTTATATTCCTTATTGCTATAAGTTCTGATTTAAAATTAGAGTTTGGGCTTAAGGAATCTAGTTTAAAATATTCTCCTAGTAATTTTCAGGCACAGACAGATCTCAGAATGACTATTTTAATAGAAACTGAAGCGTAATACCCCCTGTTTAATATGGTCACGGATTTTGTCCTTGAAATTTACTGGCAAGATTCAAAACATCCAAAGCAAGGTCAATATGATAGAATATGCAATCATTCTTGTTAAAAGAAATAAATCATCTTACTGTTCAGATAATTTTACCTTTATACAGTGCAATCAATTTTTCTCAATTCTGTGAAATCAGACACATTAGGAAGAGTTTTGTATGTTTGATCTGAGTTATAACATTTAAATGATAGAGTAGATTAATTCTCATAGTTACTACCTAGTATGATGCCAATTGGCCTTCTTCACAGTCCTGAATAGTGGGTACAACATAAACTTACACAGGAAAAATACTTTACTCTGTCCTGAACTCTGTACTAATTTTATTTTCCTGATTTTGAATCCAAAATATATCAAAGTAAAATTCAGCTCCAATTTGTAAACTGAATGTTCAGCTTACTATTGATTATGCAGATTCAAAAAGTGGTTTTCTCTGGAAAACACCAAAATTTCGTGTGCATACTTGCTGGGCCATTGTGAGTTTTCCCAGGAACCCTTTTCTGCTTTATTGTTGAGGAGTGGGGTGGTGGCAGTGAGACTGACAGTTAAAACTCAGTAGTTTTAGCCTTTAAGCTTATAACCCTGAGTCTTCTGGAGAAGTCTATTGCTCCCCAGTGAGAAATACCTGCTGTAGAAACTTCCTGCTTGCAAAGAGCACTTTTGAAATTAGCGGTAGGGTTGAATCTTGGGCTAGTGCTGCACTCAGCCCACTGCTGGGTCCTGCTAGGTCTTTTCTAAACATTATAGCTGACTGAATTGGCTGTGGGCTCAGTTTCTTGTCCAGGCACAAGAGCCCCACACCACTAAGTGCAAGGAACATTACTGCCAGTCACTGGACTCTCAATTGCTGAGATCAAGAAAGCAAGCGAAAGCAGAGGTACTATGAATCAGGCTGCAGGTCTGCCACAGGATTTCCATGTCAGCTCAAGTATCTTTCCTGTCAAGTGGGTTTTTGAGATGGGATCATTATTTTCCAGAGTGTGGTATATTAAATGATTTTGTTTGGTTAAAAGATGCCTGTATTATCTTTAATAGTTATTTCTACTTGGGATAAATTTTAGGAATAGGCAGCGATCAGTGATCTCTTTAAAAATATATATGTTTACAATGTGGCCCTCTTAAAAAGGAGAAAAAAAAACAGAGGATGTAATGAATTATGTCAGAGATATGCAGATGTGGTTAAAAAAAAAAAAGCAAAAACTGAAGTTGCCACATGAGAGATTGTCAAATGAAAGCAATGATCAGAATGGTAACTGGGGAGCAGGTCACTTTTCAGGTGTCCTAGCATGTTCACCTCTCCAAGATTGTGTCCTTATCTATAAAATGCCAAGATTGGAGAAAATATCCTTTCCAGCAGTTATGTTATATGATTAGGGGAATAACTTCATCATGCAGATGTTCCAGTGTCCTTAACATGTGAGTCTAGCACTGTAGGGTACATGACGCTATACAAAACTCATTAAGCAAGTGGTGGTTTAGTCACATACTAATAATGCTGCATGATTTTCCCCATTTCTGAAAATGGTTCCACAAACAGGTCAGGTGAGAATTAGGCAAAAGATTACGGAACCAGGAGTCAAGTCAACTGGGTGGTGAACTGGCAACACTGCTGACAGATTGTTTAACAAAGGTAAGTCTCCGTTCCTTATTGTTCCATGGTCTGTTTCTTCCACTATGGGATGAGAGTGTTCAGCCATTTCTATGGTAGTTTTGAGAACCAAATGTGACGAAGAATTCAAGAAAATTTAGGGAAATGCTATAGAAATGCAAAGAGCTATTTATTGGGGAGGATTAAAAATTCTTTGCAGAAGGAGTTATTTTTTTCCCAACTATATAATTCCAAGCATATCTTCAATCATCGATTTAAAAAGCTTTTAAATTAACCTATATGTCAATTTTGTATGATTTTCCTATCACACACACACACACACACACACACACACACACACCCCTATATATTGGCCATTCCGAGTGATCCTGAAACAAAAAATACAGTTGTCTAAATGCAAGCATTTCCTGGACTAATGTATTCAATTATCATTCTTTCCCACACTTGATATTTAAAGTGATATCTTACAGGCTCCTACACTGCTAGCTATTGAGGCACCACCCGACCCCCTGTGCCTCTTGCCATCTGTGAATTCTTGTCAGTTGAGAGTAAACTCTGCATAAATTTCACAATTGGAGCCTGGTAATAGCAGAGACCTCTGACTCCTCCTTCCTTCCTGCTTTCTTTCTTAAAATACCATCCATGTTGGTCCCCGGTATCACAATAGGTCTGCTCCCATTCCTCATCCGTATGCCAGTGCAGTGCAGTCAGTGACCAAGGTACACTCCACGGCCAGGTTTCCAGGGCTCTCGGGCACTTCCTTTCTTACACAGTAAGATCAAGCAGCTCCCTTCCTGAGCTGTGGAATCTTCCTGTAAGTCATTCTTTCTTTTTTATGTGCTGTAGTCCCAAATCTCTGCCTTTCCCTCTGTTCTGGCTCCCAACACAGTTTTGAAGAAAATTTCTCCAAATCTGTGAAGCTTATATCTGTCACCATCCTAATCTGTTCACGTGTCACCCTTCCTTTCTGGGCACTGGGTTGATTCTTTCTTAATAAGTTCATATCTCTCTCTCTCTCTTACTCTTTCCCTCTCCCTTTCCCTCTCCTTTCCCTCTCCCCCTACCTCCCTGCCTCCCTTAACTGTCAGTATTTTAACTTCCTTATTTTTTGGTGTTCCCATTAACTGCTTCTGCACATGACAGTGCACGTACCCTTCTTTTTCTAATATGTTGGAGAGAATGTAAGTTGTGGGAATCCGACAGATCTGTGTTCCGATTCTAAGTCTTACACTCTGTCTTGTTTATACCAGACAAAGTATAATGGGGGTAATGACACCTACCTCTCAGATTCATTGGCAGTTCAATTCATTGAAGTAAATATCTCACTTTCTTTTTCCACCTAGAAAATGTTCTTCATTCTACTCCTGTACCACCTACCATTTATATACAAGTCATTCCACTGCTAGCACACTGTAGGGTACATGAAGAGGCAGAAATAAATGACAAAAATGTGCCCCCAAAGTTGTTGTGAAGTTCACGTTCTCTTTGGCAAGGGAGACAAATCATAACACATGCACACACACGCACTCCCACACACACTATGCTACCATTGTAGGAGACTGGAGGGCAAAGCAAACTAAAGGACTTGAAAAGGATATGCTGTTGGAGCTGTAAAATTTTAAAAGGTGATCTTTGAAAGTGGACTACGGTAGAGGATCACATAAAGGAATACTTAGCCCAAAGAATAGCATGAATAAAAAGAATAAGTCTGGGAAATAGTAATTTGAAGGAGGTATCCATGGCACCAAGAAGAGACAACAGACAATATGATTAATTATGTAGATGCCAGCAGTTCACTGACGTCATTTGACCCTGGGAAGGCATTTATCATAACCGCGCCTTAGTTTGCTCATTTGTCAGTTAAGGGTAATATATTAACAAAGCACTTATATAAAGTGCATAGCACAGTGCACAAAACTAAGCAGACATTCAAAAATACTAATTTTTTGGTGTGCTTGTGTTAGAAGACTGGGAAGATAGAGTCAGCATAAAAACCTAGGTAATTTCTTGGCGCTGAATCCAATAATTTAGGAGGCTTAGGCCTGAGGAGGCCGAAGTTCTCATTCTTGTGTTGCCATATACTTTCCTTGTGACACTGAGGAATTTATAACTCAGCCTTGAAATAGTGTAACTTGTTATTTGTCTTGCTTTAAAACTTTTTCTGGGAAATGGGGCGACTCCACCCTCCTTTTCAAGAAATAGGCAGTCGTCCTGGAATGTTACAACAGCAGGGTGGGAGAATCACAACTGCAAATCTAACATTTCATTGGCTGTAAAATTGTTTTCAGTTTCATAATGGGGTTATGTAATTTATCCTTCCTTATTTTTATACCAAAAGGGCAAAGATTCCTGACATAGCAGTTTTGATTCCCTGGAGTACATGGTCCAGTTGAAATAGACTACGTGACCTAGAAATTAACAGCTATAGGGCCAGCAAGCAGATATAACAGATACTGAAAAAGTACAAAGAGACAACTGCTTCTGCCCTCAAGAAGATGCCAGTGGGTCCGCTGACGGAGACAGTGTGAAGGGCTGGAAAATGAAATATTCCAAAACATTCAGGATAATGAGCACCCTGGGACAGTAGACGCAAATTGGCCTTCCCTGTCTCTCACAGTCAACTTCCTCTCCTACCTCTTGCTGGCTCGGATTTCAGCCAGATCTTCCTGTTTCTGCTTCAGGATACTGACTTTGTGCAAAGAAAACATTGCAGTAGTATTAAAGGTATGGCGGTAGCAGAGTGAAATGATATTAACAACCCTACCTTTGATAATGATAACAGAAAAGGGGAGAGATGGAAGGAAATGGGAAGCCAGCAAGAAATCATCTGGAGCAGTTTTACTTGAATTTGTTTGTTCTCATGCTTCTTGTTAAGGGTTTAGCTGTTATAGTCTGAATTTATTATTATTATTATTATTATTATTTACTAGTAACAGTGCTAGTAGCATTTAATTATTATTATTGAGTCATTTTAGAAACTTTTGCCCAGCATTCTATTCACTGCCAAGATTCTTCAACTACCATAAAACAGTAAAAGCCATGATAATAAAAAGATTATTAAATCCACTTATAGAAAATAAAACAGTCCGTGAGTAGTTACAAGTGCCATGCATGAAGCTATGTGCTTTATTCGAATTTAGTGTTCCAAGAGAAACTTTGAGGTAGATGTCCTCAGTGCAGCCATTTCACAGAGGAAGACGCTGAAGCACAGGAAAGTTGAGCTGATCTGTCTGAATCAGTTAGCCAGTAGCTTACAACTAGGAAGACAAAGCTAACACCCGAACTTTCCTGATTCCAAAGGCCAGGCTATAACACCTCACCTTGAAATACTCTTGCACATGATTGCTTAGATTATGCTAAAAAAGATTCATTGATGAGGTATATTATTTCTTCGATGGTTTTGTTTTATTGTTCGGCAACTCCGTTGACAGATTTATAGGTAGAGAGATTTAGTATAACTGAACCTAGATGAACCCTCATATGTTTAAGCATCGGCCCATCATTTCATCCTGTGATATGGAATAAACACTGAGACTTATTGCTTTTCATATAAAATACAGGCTAGTGCAGAAGGTTTGTTGCAGCTAGACTCTCCCCCTTCTGCATCAGGAAATCCTGGCTAACTTGGAGCAGGATTTTGTCCTGACTCTGCTAGTATGGTGAGAAAACCTTCATGGAGAATCATTGTTTTATTCTCCCTGGACGTTTGACCCTTGACAAGAAGCTGGTCAAGCTTTCCTGGGAGGTAGGAAATAATAAATCAATGCACACAGTTTCCTTCCTCTATTAGTTCCATGAGGAATGTGTTTAGCTGGCCTCACTAGCATCTCTGCAGGATGCTCAACTATTGTAAGAGAACGTGCCTCCATGAAATGGAGTGACATACATAATGCACTCAGCGTAGTGCCTGGCATAGTCTCCATGTACTGTCCTGCCATGTAAATTGCTGTTGAGAAAATCTTTAATGAGACACCAGGAAATATTAGAATGCAGTTCTTACAGGTATAGAAACTAGAAAGGCAGTCAAGAACGTCTATCTCATTTCTTATCTCCTAAAACATGAATGACAGATTAGGCACAGTCTAGAATACTGTGCCTGATCATTTAAAAACCTAGACTGAGTCAGGCATGGTGGCACATGTCTATAATCCCAGGACTTGGGAGGCCAAAGTAGGAAGATCATTGTGAGTTCGAGACCACACTGGACTACAAAGTAAATCCAAGGCCAGCCTGAGCTGCATAGTGAGACCCTGTCTCAAAAAGGCAAAAGATAAATGAATAAATAAAAATAAAACAAAAACCTAGACTGAGTTCAGCCTATTAGCCAGCCTTTGAAGGGAGACTTTGCAAAAACCTAAATAAACCCTTGTGATCATCTAAGGAGACAGAGAACGATGTCATGGGTATACCCATATGCACAAAGTACATTGAGTCATCAGCTACCCAATTGACAATTATAGCTTGCATTTGGGAAGAGCTTCATCCATGCCCCAAACTGTTCAACATGCTACACATGAAATAACACATTGCTAGCCGGGCATGGTGGCGCACGCCTTTAATCCCAGCACTCGGGAGGCTGAGGTAGGCGGGGGGTTGTGGGTTCGAGGCCGGCTTGGGCTACAACGTGAGCGCAAGGCCGGCCTGAGCTACATAGCGCGACCCTGCCTCAAAAAACCAGGGCCGGGAGTTTGGCTCAGTGCCTTAAGCGCCTGCCCTGGCAGGCACAAGGTTGTGAGTTCAATCCCGGGTGCCGCAAAAAAAAAAAAAAAAAAAAAAAGAAATAACACATTGCTCCCTTATACAGATAGGAAATTAAGGCACAGAAGAGCTAAGAACCTATACCTAGATCTTTACTAATGCAGGGGTCACAGAAGGATAATTCAAACTAGTCTGGATCTAGACTGGAGCTCCTAGCACACCTCTATGTACTTTTAGGAACTGGAATATGATGATTTGGAAGACATTTTCTGAGTGATTACCATGGCTTTTTTCCTACTAGGGATGAAAATGAGGAAGAGAAAGAAGAAAAGAAGGAAGAAGAAAAAGAGAGGAGGAGGAGAAGATGAAAAGGGAGCGGAGGAAGGGGAAGAGGAAGAAGGAAAGGAAGAGGAGGAAGAGGAAGAAGAGAGAGGAGGAGAAGGAGAAAGGAGGAGGAATAGGAAGAGGAGGTGGCAGCAGCACTATTCTCAATCTCTAGGAACTGATGAGGCAGGTAATAGCAAGACATGTGAAAATGTGTTTACATTGTGTAGTGTGAAACAAACAACACAATGTTTAGTGACTCAGTGTTTGGTGACAGACAGACCCAATTCCCAGATCTATCACAGACAAGCTGTGTGACCTGGAGCAGACTATTTACCCCTGTTCCTCAGTTTCATCATTTTGCCCAGTAGAATGGGGAGTGGCCTAGTTGAAGACCATTGAGAATGTGCCCTGGAAAGAGACACAGGGACCTTGTTCTCTTCCTCTCTTACTTCCTAGCTAATGAAGTGCGTGGTTTGCCCTGCCACACCTTTTTCACCATGATGTGTCACATTCAACAGAGGACCCCTATGGTGCTGTGCTATCCTAGACTGGGACCATCAAAACTGAGCCAGAACAAAGTTTTTGTCTTCATTATTGCCTCAGATATTGAGTTAGAGTGACAGAAATCTAACACCACTAGGAACAGGCAAGATCAGAAATGTGTTTTATCTCTCACTCAGGAATGGTGAAGGGGAAAGACTGAACCCAAGGGACCAGCCAGTAGGGCATAGGAATTACACCCTCAAGTGCTCCAGTGATTGTCACCTATTCCTGATCTTGTTACAGAAGGAACTGTAAAATCAGGATATATAAAAACTGTAGCATTTTTTAGCTCTACCCCAGAAAACTTGGAATGGGACCTTCAGGGCTAGAATCATAATTTGTTCTTTTTGGAAGAAGGTAGCAACTGGGATATCTCCTGTGGCCTGACCCAACAACTTGGGCTCCACTGATTTATTTCAATAGTTCAAACTACTAGGTATATATATATATTGACAACAGACAGAAGGTGTTTTAATTTGAGTAGAAGTCCCAAGTGGAAGAGACAAGAGGCCTTTCTGAATGGGAATGCCTAAAATGTATGACTTTGCTTTTCGTCTTATTATATTTGTATCCCCTAGGAAAGGCTCAGTCTTGTCACATCTCTGGTTGCATTTGGTCAAATACCAGAGGGAAAAGAGACACAATCTAGGCCAATGGTTATGAAAAGAAAGATGCCTTTCCTGAAGAAAGTGAAAAAAAAAAAAAAAAAAAAAGAATACTTGCTTCTTAGTTTTTTAGAAGTTTTGATGAAGAGGTGGGATTATCAGTAATTCTCATGCTGTCCTTCACTTTCTGTGAACTGACAAGTCATTTTCTCCTGATCCTCTCAACTCCCCCAAGAATATATTAGCCCGAGGATGCTGGGACAGGCACACATAGATTGTAATGCATGTTGATGCATAGTTGCGTGTATGTTTCTGGTTTTTTCAATCTTCTATCTACATATTCTCTTAGTTCCCTCTGCAGAGTAGTGTTAATGTAACCATTGCTTGTTTATCTTGGATTTAACCACATGTCTCAAAATGTGTGAAATACAGAGACCACTCATCTGGGTCCAGATCCTAATTTTTTACTACTTCCTGCACAAATGACCTGGAGAAAGGCAAATAGCCATTCTTATTCTCAGTTCGTTCATATGCAAAGTGAAAATAAATGTTATTACCTTCTCAGATTAGAAGGGTGGAGGTATAGTGGGAGATGTATTAAAGGTCAGATCCTTGCTCAATGACGGAATGAACTCAGCTGACTCTCACTAGTCATGCTGGCATAGCTGTACCATTTCGCTGACTCAGCTTCTAGCTCTTTGTGATTCTGGAAGCCAGCGCGTGGTGAATAATCTCTCGGGCACTTTTCAAGTCCTATGACCTACATTGCTTCACTAAGTCCTACTGACTTCCTCCATGAAGCATTGCTGTTGTTCTCATTCTATTGATGCCACTGGAACCGAGAAATTAATTAATTGTTTTAAGACCCCGATAAGTTGCAAAGTTGGAATTTAAATCCTGATGTACTTATTCCAGAAAGCATTCTCACAAATACTCTGCTCTTCTTCAGAATTTTAACATGGTTAAATATCTGTTGTCTAATTCCAGGTTTAGGCATGTAGCTTTTTAAGTCATAAATAACCACTTACAAACGCTATGATTTTCCCTAAGACAGTTAAAATCTACTTTCGCATGAATCCTTTTATATTACTTTAAGAAAATAATTTTATATCTACAAGTATATTTGTGTGTGCTTCTTTTGCAGAAAGGTGAATTCATTTGCAAAAACATGCCCTTTGTCTTTCCCTGTTGTACAGCTGAGAGCGTACATTATCCTACCCAGTTAGGGCATTGAGGTTGGAGAGCAGGGAGTGGCAAAACTGGCTGGGGAAGCAGGCCTGGCGTGTTTGTTACAAGACCTTGGCTACATGAGCAGAACAGTTCCCAAATCCCTGCAAGTGGACTTCTTGCAAGAATAGGAGCACGTTTGCAATAGGATGCTTGGACCTGACCTCAGCCTGCAGAGTGAGATCTCAGTGTCGCCTCTAAGGATGTGGACGTAGAAGTTCTCACAGGTTTTCCGGAGGTTTGGACAGCATGAAAGTAGGGGTGAGCCTTGAAGAACTTGCTATGCTGGCTTTTCCACACAATAGACCACCCTGATTTCTCCAGGAGGTTCCTTTTGTCTTGCTTTTTATGCTTTTATTTGGCCCAAGTTTACTCTGAAAAGCCAGTTTCTCCACTACTCTTCACTTTTACTTTCTTGAATAAACTTTGCCACTGCTATTTGCCAGTTTCTTTAAATTCTAGATGAGAAGAACCTGGAAGAACCTAGAATCTAACTCCAGAAGGAGAGGCCAGCAACCCAGAATGTGGTAATGCTTAATAGGTGAGTCACTTTTAGAAGCAGGCTACCCAGTAACAGTATCACTAGCTCTCCAGGAATGAGACAGAGGGAATAGAAACTTTTGATGGTTTTGGCTGAGTTCTTTGGTGTAAATATTTTGACCGTTGTTAATTTCAAATATGAACACAATGTCAGTGAAGATAAAATTGGGAAATAATGTTTACAATCTTGCTAACCAAACAATTGGAAATGGTAGCCGTCTTTTCTCTCATCTTTTGAAATCTCTACAACTGTTGCTCACATAAATTACATCAACTTTCTAGATCTAATTTCTGGCTAGGTGTAATCATGAAAACCAGCCTTATGGAATGAGCTCTGTATTTTAGGAACTGTGAAAATCACTTGATACAGTTTAATATTGCCACTGGTTGTATTTTTATATCAAAAAATATTCTAAATAGAATTCCAAAATCTGTGCTGCACTTTCTTGTGATTGCTGCGCAGCCCAAAATTCTGAGGGATGCAGGTGGTAATACAGGTAAGTGAGTAGCTCTGGACTTAGGCACAGTTCAGTCTTCGTCTAAGTTCTAACACTAATAGAGGTAGGACTTTAGTCGAGACACTTAGTCTTTCATTGATCTGCAATATAAGTGTAAAAATGCTGACATCTTAGAACTGTTAGAAGAATTAAATAACAGAACCATATGTAAAATACTGGGTCCATCACAGATGATCAATATGTGTTAGTGATTAACCTAAGATTCCTTCATGAATCATTTATACTTTCTGAATTCACATTGTCTTCTTTTTTAGGCCTACGTCTTTTTCGCTTGTTCTTCCCTGTGCTAACATATCCTTTGTTTCCTATTTGTGTTATATATCCCGTAGTCCAACTTGTGATTTATCTGTTACTTGTGTGATTCTATTTTCACTGAGTCTTTTTTCCTAAGCTTCCTGGCTTTTCTTCTTTGTGTTACTATTATTATTTTTTTTTTTT